>PVKS010018466.1:0-40072 GCA_004027875.1 Aplodontia rufa
TTGCACTGACCAGAATCCACCAAGACTACAGGGAATAAATGCTCCCCTGCCAATCTCCTGGGAGAATGGCTGAAGGGCACATTCATATTAAGTCTCAGTTGGAGGCTGGAACAGTGCCAAGAGGAAGATCATCTGTGATCAGAGCCATTTGTCAAGTAAGACGTCTCAGAACACAGAGAAGAGGAAGACTGGAGGACCCTCCCGAACCACAGCAACACAGAGGGTGAGGATGCTTGGGGGCACTTGGGCTTGGGGCTCCCCTCAAGAAAATTCTTGCTGTCAGCTCCTCTGCCTCCCCTCCAGCACGTGGTTCCAAGGTAACTGTCAAGGACCCCTGGGGACATTGCTTGCCCTTCCCTTTTCCTGGTGAAATGGAGGTAGAAGCAGAGCAACCAGCAGAAACCAAGGACATTAGCTTTTGTTCTTCGACAGCCAAAATAGTTTTGTGACCTAGGAAAATGATGGAATGTCAGGATTTTGAAATTCATACTCCAGACATTGGCTCGGAGCCAGGAGTGACTTCCTGAGACAGAATAAGGGAGCTGGAGGGGAGTTTGATTGCAGAGGGTGGGGCTTACAGGGGCGCTCTTTTTCATGCCTGGGAAAGGGGTGCTGGGAAAGAAGGCACTCCAGCTAAGGAACTCTCGGGGAGCATCACGCTGGGGTGGGAGCCACCAATTTGGAGTAAGTGCAGCTCTGGGTTCATTCCCAGCCAGGCCACTCACTGAAAGGAGGGTAGGAGTAACTTATTAAGCCCGAGCTTCGATTTCCTCATCTGCAGTCTCTGTCCCCTTTGTGGAGTCTGAGAACAGCCTCTGGTGTGTGTGCAGCACCCAATGGGCGCAGTAAAAGGAGGCTGGCGGTTGCAGCAGGCAGGAGGGAGTGAGTCAGAGCCTGTTCTAGGAAGACTAGTGGCCCTCGGGAGGCTCTGGAGGAGGACTGTAGGTCGCAGGAGTCAACATTTCTCCCGAGCGCCCTTCAGCGCGCCCATCTGGATCCGCTGTGAGTAGACTCGCCGCGCACCCCGCAGGAGCCTCTGAGGCTGAGTTTTCAAGGGTAAAAGGCAGACCTTCTGTCTCAAAGCTGGTTGTTCCCAATAGATCCAGCGAGTGCGCTGCCAGGTCTTTGTACAATATGTTGTCAGGTATTAGGCATTTTCCACACTGCCTTTTTTGTCTTTCATCACTGATACATAACCTTGGACCTTCCGAGTTGGCTCAGGACTCTTACTGTGACAGGCCCCTCCGCAGCCTGTCTAAACCCACACTGGGGAATAATCAGAGGAAAAGGCTGGGCCAGGAGAACTGAGGCAGACTTGTTAAAAAGCAGGAAGTCCTCAGGTTCTACAGGCTTGTGGCCTTCACCCTAACAGAGGACGAGTCTGTGAGCGAGAACACCTCAACGTGGAAGTCACCCCAGCATGCTTGCTACTGGGTCCTCCACACACACAAGGTTGTACCCATATTTCCCTGTATCTTGGTGGATGGCTGATGGTGCCAAGCGCTGGGCTGGGCTCTGGAGCACTGAAGGCGTAGGAGGTACTCTCCCTCTGTCTCCAGGGCTTAAACATCTGTGCAGCAAGCAGACAGCCACAGAAATGTGCCAGCACAGCCTTGAATGGCAAGAAGACCCACCAGGCGCTCAAGTGAGAAATTAGGATTCTGTGTCCAGTGTCTTCCTGGCTGGAAGGAAAACCATCAGCCTAGCATGGACCTTGTAAGAAAAGGCAGTGCAAGAGAAGGTGCCATGTGGATGTAAGGGCTAGGGCTTTGCTCTTAATGTCCTCAAGGGAAGTTTATTTGTACATGAAGGATCGCTTGCAAGTTACCTTGGTTTTAAAATTTAATATTGAATGTATTAAGTTTACAAAATAAAGTACTTTCTTTCCCAAGCTTTGACATTCAGCTTATAAATCTTGTTCTTCTATGTGCAAAAATCTTGCAAGAATTAGCCATCAGTTCTGAGAAGATCTTGATTATTACTTTGTCCCATTTATAAATTTCCGAATTTTCAACCATTTTTGTAATTTTGATACATTCTATTTTCTCTACTTTGATTCACAAAGCAAATTTCCTGAGTACTCAAGTCTTATAAATCTAATAGATAACATTAAACTCAGAAACATCAGGTGATTCTTGTGGTATTGTAAATATTCAAGCACTGCATATAAATCTAGTAAAAATTCAACTTAAAACACATCAAAATCAATTACTGAATTATTCATTTTAATTGTAATCACAAATTTAACTGCTGTACCCAAAAAACAAACCTCTCAAGAATGAAAATTTCCATGTGAATCATACAGTTTTATTACAGCAATAATCAATAAAAGCTACCCATAATTATTTTGCTTTTTGGTAAAAGTATGTTAAAATTATGCAAGTGGCATATGCTAAAATATTAACAATTGTTAATTCTGGGCAGTGGGATTTTGGCTTATTTTGTTTTCTTATACAAAAATCTTAATTTTCTTCCTTTTTTTTTTAAAAAGGAGAGGGACAGTGAGAGAGAGAGAGAGAGAGAGAGAGAGAATCATTTTTTTTTATGTGGCTTTCATTGCTCCAAAGCTTCATTATGTACATGGTACTGGGGTTCAAACTCATGTACTTGTGCATGCCAGGCAAGCACTGTAACCACTGAGCCACCGCTCCAGTCTTCTTGTTCAATTTCTAATGAGTACACATCACTTTTTAGAAAGGGACAAGCAGGATTTTTAACACCATTTTGTCAATGCCTGTTCTGGGATGGGCCCTATGCTTGTTCTACGGGGTCCCCAGTGCCTAGATCCCCTGTATCCTCTTCAGGGGCCACTGGAGCTTAGGCCCATTCAATTGCTGGAGCAAACCTCATGGGACATGAATTTTATGAATTTATTTATGTGCCAATATTTTTAAATCAGGCTTTGGGGCTTATTTTTATAATTTTTTAAGAAAAAGTAAATTTATGCTAGAACCACACCCCACTGCTTGTAGCTTCCAGGTTTATCATGCAAATTCAAGTGAGGAAAGCTTAGATTAGAAACTGTTCCCTTGAGGCCTGGTGGACAGTCTCGCTCTGAAAGAGTAACAGATCGCCTGACTGGAGAAAGACTGATGAATAAATGAATAGATACATGAGTGAAAAATGAATTAGTGACTAGCCCTGAATGTTTGAACGGATGAGCAAATGAATGGAAAAAATAATTATGCAACAACCAATTGACAGATGTGAGGACTAACTGTAAGTGAATGAAGGAGCGAGAGTCACGTGATTGCCTGGCACTGAATGTGTGAGAATGGCGAATTGATTGGCTGCATAAAAGATGAAATGGAATGCGTGACTGTAAACTGTTGACCCCGAGACTGGATAAAAGAACAAGTGAAAGAGTGAATGAACGGCCGAGCAGTGATCGAAGGGCTGCCTGATCCGCTGATGGCGTGTGGTGCATTAGTTGACTGATTGATGTTTGTCCACAGCAACAGAATGATTTTTGACCATCATGTGAGAAAACCTGCCTGCCTACCTTCCTAGGTTGGAAGGCGGGAGGCTCTCCCTGGAGCACCTGTGCCTTCCTTCAGGTTGTCACACCTTCCTTCCAGCACCTGGCTTCGGCCCAACTGTGTCGTCCCCATGTTAAAGGGTAGAGACCCCCTGATGTAAAATAAACATATCTAGTTAAGATGGGCCAAGCCACAATGGCTGTGAATAAAATCTTTGAGTTGTGTTGATTGTGGTAAATGGACATAAATACCCGAGACAAAATAATGTGGTCATGCGTTAAGGTCATTCTGATCATTTCTGTGAAGCAGAAATTCCTCTCGAGGCCCCACGAGCTGCTGGTTTCAGATATGGGTTATTTATCTCCCCGCCTAGCCCCCCATAACCCGCCAGATGCAGCCTGAAATAGTTAAACTGAAGTCGGCTGTTTGCATTTCTTGGAAGAAGACCCCTCTTGTAAGCCTGCCAAAATTTTTGTGGTCTTCACCTTTAAAAACAGCCTGCTTGGGGCTGGAGCAGTGCCTCGGCGGTTAGGGTGCTTGCCCGGTGTGTGAGCAGGGGAGTTCCAACCCCAGCACCACGTGCACAACACTGTCTCGGAACAACGAAAGCCACATGAAAAATTAAACAAAAAACTGCTTCTCTCTCTCTCTCTCTCTCTCTCTCTCTCTCTCTCACTGTTCCTCTCTGTTAGAAAACAAAACCAAAAACAAAAAACAGCCTGCTTGAGTTACACATGGCTGCTGCCCTCCCAACTTTGCTTTGGGACAGTAGCCCTGGTGCACCATCCTATTTATTCTCTTTTCTGTTTCTTCTCTGTCCCCAAAATAAACTTTTTTCTTTTCTACTCTGGTCATCTCACTATGTGTCGATAACCAGACCCCACAACACCCACACACCCCAGCAACCTCAGTGCCACGGGTGCCATTTCCCGGGACCCTCTCCGTTACCTTCCCAATTTGCCACTTCTCATTTTGTGGATGGATTCTGACCTGGTTTGAACCTCTTCTTGTCCTTAGATGTTTTCAACCCATCTTGACTTCTTTGGACTCCTGTGATATCTAAGGACACTGAGTCAGATTTGACTCTCAGGTCATTCTACTCCCTTGCAAGGATCCAGGGTCTAGAAAATCAAGCTTTAGCCTGGGTCTGAAGCAACTCAGACCCTAGGACTTAAGGATCTTAAGACTGCTGGTTGGGCAAAAGTGTCTCGTGCACCAGGAGCTCCATCCTGAGGCCCCAGCTGCTCCTTGTCAGTGCAGGGGCCTGACTATCTATTTGTGACTGATCTCAGGCCACTGGGCATTGGGCACAGGGGAACAGCCCGCACCTGAGCAGTTGCCAGAATCCCAACTCTGCCTGCTCACCCTTTTATTTGTGACCCGCCTGGGTTTGCCCTCATTTCCCTAGTTCAATAAAAGCAAACTGACTCTTCAGTGAGATTCTGGGGAAACAAACTCCTCTCCAGTGCCCCATTCAGACAGAGCACTGGGCCTGCAAATTTGCATCATCCCCTCTGGCCAGCTTCAAGCCTCCTCCATGGACGGGGAGACTTAGCAGAAGGAGCATCTGTGTCTCATCAAAAGATTTGTTAATTGGGAGCTCACTGTACCCTTCCTGTTCATCAGTCTCAAATCACACAGTGGATCTGTTGTCTGTTTACGTTCACTGAGGGAGCATTTCAAAAGGGTGTTTATTCCAAGAGGAAAGCTCAGAGCTTACCCCTGAATTTCAGAGCAAAGATCTGCCAAAGTCCGTGGCAAAGAGGCTGAAAATAGATGCAGTGTTTATGCCTCAGCAGTCTCTCTGGGTATGTTATCAGCTGTTGGCATGGAATGAGAACGTCACCTGAGAGCGCCCAGCTGGGACGAAGGTGGGGCTGACACGACCACGACCGTGGAGACAGGGCCTGATGACTGTGTGAAAAGCAACCTGCTCGCTGCACGCCTAATAAACAGGAAATTCTAATTAGATGTCAACGCCCCCTCTGGGTTCTGGAGTGGGCTTGACTTCTCAAAGGATCTGTGCATGTGGGAAACTCACTCTGATCCTGAGAGTAGGGCAGATGGAACTGAAGCAATTTTATTCCCCTGTCTCAGCACCCTCTGCTTTTCGACCTCCTGATTTTTACAATCTGGTGGATTGGAAATCTACTTTACTTTATTCACCCCGTACATCACCTGGGATGTGACTAATATTTGTTAAATATTTTTTGATGAAGTCAGGAAGCAAAAAAAGTCAGATCCAACTCATCCTCTCAGTATAACTCATATTCCCATCGTTAGTCTTCCCTGACCCTGCTGACAAACTGCACAAAGGAAGTCCAAGAGCCTTGGAGTGAGGCCCATTTGGTTCAAACCCAGTTCTTGTACTCATTGCCCTTGTGTCCCCTCTTGCAGCCTGTCTCTTCTTCATCAGCAGCACTGTGACAGACTCCCGTGTGTTCACCCTGGGCCAGTTTGCACACGCGCTCACCAGACTTTCAGTCTTCACCAGCTTCCTTGTGTACTTCTAGACCTGCAATGCTCAAGAATAAGACTAGCTACCCCTTTAGAGAACTTTTTGCTAAGTGCTGTTCCTAGCATGAATAGAGCCACATAATCACAGAACGGCCAGTATGTGACAGTTGGTCTAGAACGGTCCTGGATCTAGCACTCAAAGTCCCACATCCTGGAGAAGCCCTCAGTCATGGGCAAATCAGGAAAGCTATCCACTCTGCTCATTGGTTATGCAAAGTATGCCAAAGGCATTGTTCCGGCAACGTACAGCTTGGAGAGGGGAGCTGAGGCAGGAGAGCCTGAGCAGCTTGCAGCTAGTTAACGGCAGAGCCAGGGCTCCTGCCCCAGGGCTTACCCACGGTGCTTCCTTGCTCTCAGGAAGGAGCAGTAAATCCTTCTCATTCATTGGAAAGATGCATTTTTCTCTCCATCTCATAGGAGTGGAGCTAATTGCTCGCTTCTCCGCACCTCCATTCAAAACCTGCAAAACATCCTCTTCTTTCCCTTTACACCCAGGACTTCAAAGAGTCATACCACCTGGTAGACCTTCCAGAGTCTACCAGGTAGAGACCTTCCAGCCTTCCACTCACTCCCAACCTGGTCTTGGCTTGCTTCTGCCCATCACATGTCTGAGCAAGAACTCCAGCCACAGGTCAGCAAATGGCCTGTGTGGATTTCTCTGTCCTTTGTCTCTCCATAGCCTGCATCCTATTTCCCGGGAGTATCTGAGGCCGTTTATCTGTGTTTGTTATTCTAAAGCAAATAGAAATGAATTGAACTGGGGTGCATTTTGGGATGTATTTCAAAATGAACATACCTCTGACCTCTCCCTTCTGTTCTTAAAATTCTATTTTGCCTTGGTTCCCATGGCTCTATTAGTTGTCCTGCATGTCTGGATTCTCCCACTCAGACTGCAGTGGTCCTCTTTATCCTTCTTTTTAAAATTGGTTGTTCTCAGAGCCCTTTCCTCTTGTCCCCTTTACTATTACTGTGCAGTCTCTCGCTAAGTCAGCACATTCATTTCCTAAGCTTCATTGCTGCATTTATACCGGCAAACTCACTTTTTGATGAATTTCAGACACATACATCCAGATGTATTAGTTAGGGTAGCATAAGTTATGCTGCAGTAATGAATAGACCCTTAAATCTGATGAATTTCATATATCAAGTCCATATTTCTTGCTCATGATGCACTCCAACACAAGTTGCTGGGAAGTGATTAGAGAGTCATTGTTATGGTTTCAATGTGTGGTGTCCCCCAAAAACTCATGCATGGCAGTGCAGAAATGCTGAGGTGGAATGATTGGGTTATGAGAACCTTAACTGGTCGGTGAGTTACTTCCTATTAGCTATTACTGGCAACTCAAGGCAGGTGGGGTGTGGCCGGAGGAGGGGGCGTCTCTGGGGACGTGCCTTTGGGGAATGTATTTTTTATGTGTATGGAGTCTATCTTTCTTCTTCCAGATCATCATGTAAACTGTTTTCCATGATTCCAGCCTCACACTGAGCCCAGAGGAATGGAGCCAGCCTGCTATGCACTGAGACCTCTGAAACTATGAGCCCCAAATAAACTTTTCCTCCTAAATTATTCTTGTCATGTCTTTAAGTCACAGCAGTAGAAAAGCTGACCACACTGTCATTCAGAGACCCAGGATCATGGGTGCTCTGCCGCCTCTGAACACATGTCTTCCTTAGTCCTGCTGGGGGGAGGAATAGTGAGCTGGAGTGTGAGGCAATGACTTCTAAATGTTTTGACCTGGGGGGCACAGATGACCTCTGACCCCAGACTATGCATAAGAATGAGTCAAGTCACATGAGCCCGCTGGCTGCCAACTGTGCCGGGAAGTGTGAGGGAGCTCAGGAGCCTTGAGTGAGTGGCAAATGTCCCTTCTACTTCAACCGGCACCTGGACATGTCCACCCCGCATTTCCCAAGGTAGCTCAGATCACCAGGCTCCTCCCAGGAGTCAGCCCCTTCTGTGCTCCTGACCTCCACAATGTATCCTGAGCTACAAAATCTGGCACTTACCTCTCCTCCTCTACTTTAGGCCACCGTGAGAATTTATGAATTCCTCTCCAGATTTCTCTCATCCTTGGCCTCTTTGACTGCAAACCCACTTCCCTGTTTCAACCCACTGGTCTAGATTAGCTACCTCTCAGCTCTTTTCTGGATTTGTGGTTTAGCCTCTGTATCTGCTGCTACTCAAACACGCAAAGGCTGCTAGAATGGCTTTTGCTTGCTTGTTTCCCCTAGTGTGGTATAATATGGACTCTCCAGTTCTGCAATATTGTTGCTTAAATACCCAGCTGATCTGAAACCTAACTTCTTCTCTCTCAGATTTGCTTCCTCCCCTCAGGGTAAGAAACTTCATCCTGCCAGTTGCTCAGCCAAACACGTCAAAGTCATTGTTGGATATCTCATCCATGAGAAAATCTGGATTTATAGTTGGTCCTCCTATCAGTAGGTTCTGCATCCACATATTCAACCAATTACAAATAAAAATAATTTTTAAAAATTGCATCTCAAGGGTATGTTGGAACATTCCTGTAATCCCAGCAACAACAGAGGCTGAGGCAGGAAGATCACAACTTAGCGAGGCCTTAAGCAACTTAAGGAGACCTTGTTTCAAAATGAGAAATAAAAAGGGCTGGAAATGTAGCTCAGTGGATAAGTGCCCCTGGGTTCAATGCTTGGTACCAAAATAAAAATTTTAAAAATTTGCATCTCTACTGAACATGTGCAGAATTTTTCTTGTCAGTATTCTCTTAAAATACAGTCTAATATTTATTTACATAGCATTTGCATTGAATTAGGTAGGATAACTAATCTAGATGATTTAAACTTTATGGGAAGATGTGTGTAGGTTATATGCAAATGTAGCAGCATTTGGTACAAAGGAGTTGAGCACCTGTAGAATTCCACAGGGGGTCCCGGAACCAATCCTCTCAGGTACTGAGGGTCAACTGTACTTTCACAATGTACCCCGCAGCCAGCAGGCTCTCAGCTCTCCACTCTCACTCTGATACCAGCTCCTGCTTGCATCACCTGGATTGATTCAAGGGCCTTCTAATTCCTCATCCCTGCTTCTTCTTTTGCTGCTGTCCATCAGTTTCATATGGATCAAGAGAAGTCCTTTCACTATCAAGTCAGCCTTATGAGCCAGGTGCCCAAAGCACTCCAGGGTCTCAAACCTGACTTGGGGGCAAGGACAAAGACCTCAGGACTGTACAGGCCTCTGCAACCTGAGAGCTCAGACACTCCCCACCTTTGGGGAGCTCTCCTCCAGGGCCCTCCACGTGGGTGAACCAATCTGCGTTCTCTCCTGGGACATGCTGGAATTCTGTCTCTTGGCTTTTTCTATTTGTCATTCTCTGGCGCGCCTTCCTGCACATCCTCAGGACTGGCTCCCTCCCTTCCAGTCTCTGGCTGCGTGTCATCTCCTTAGGGAAACCCGCCCTGACAAGCTGATAGAATCCGCACTCTTCCCTTCCTCCCTCCCTGCCACATTTTTCACCCCTGGTGCTGATCCTGTCTGACACACTATATGTACACAGTCCTCCCTAGTGTGGTTTAGTGTCTGTCTCTCCAAAGAGAAGCAGACCGCATAAGGGCAGGGACTTTTGCCCACCTGTTCACTGATGGATCCTCAGTGTCTTGAAGACAGCCTGGATATAGTCACTGTTCAATATATACTTGTAAGTTGTCCTGAAGGTCATGACGGACCTTTGTCTAGGCTCCTCCTGCTTACATGACCTATTTGCTTCCCTACTATTTTCTTGGTTCTAACCTAACACTGCCCAAATTATTACCTGGGCAGTATCAATCCCACTAGCATATATACCTTCAACAAAATGATTGGGAAGTACCTCGTATTCCTAACCTGCCTGCCACCCCTCCAGATTGGCTATGATTCATAATACATAACAGCACATTGTAAAGTACAGGGAGAACTTAGGAGAGTTCAGCTGTGCTTCTGAGAGATCTGCTCAAGCCATCTCCAGACCAATGAGAGCTCTGCCTGTGTGATCACAGTTCCATGCTGCGCATGTTCTGCTGGGTTGGAAGAAACACAGTGGAAAAACCAGAGTTCCCAGAATGCACAAGGTCATCTCTTTTGTTCCATTGTGTTATTTTCTCATTCTTGACTTAACAAGTGCTGTGCCTACACTCCCTACACACTATCTAGAGCAAACAACTACATCTTCTGCCTCTGTCCAAGAAATCACCTCTGCTGTGAAGCCCTCCTCGTCCTCTTAAATACTTTGTGCCCCCATCATGGTCTGGACAGATGTTCATCAGAGCATCCTCTTTAGTTAACTATAGGCATTAGTTACATGTATGCTTCTTTGATTAGTTGTTGCCTCCCAAGGCACAGGCTGTAACATTTCATCCTTACATGCCCAGTGTGGAGCCCTCTACTTCACACTTGGTCTTCAATGGTAGAAGGGACCTTTGGAACCTTCTAGAGTCAAGCCACAAGAATCCTTGACAGCTGCTGCCTGGCTTTCTCAGAACCCTTGTTCTTGCTACATTCTCAGCTCATCTCCACTTGCAAGAAGACCAAGGCACAGAGATGCATTTGTGAGTACTACGAGCAAAAGTCACGACTGAGCTCCCAGGGGACTTCCAGCATCACCTGCCAGCTTGGGAGGGAGCCAAATGGGCATTCAGTACAGTTGACTCCTGAAGATGGCAGTCCCGGCTCCTCTCTGATTGCAACAGAAGAGATGCCAAATGGGAAGCACCAGGGAGCCCAGTCCGTTCACACGATCCACTGGGAATGGATCTACCCTATTACCCAGATACTCCACTCCCTGGTATTTATCCAATAGAACTAGAATCACCACATCACAGTGATACATGCATTCCAATGTTCACAGCAGTATAATCACAACAGTCAACTTGTAAAACCAGTCCAGGTACCTGTCAGCAGACCAATGGACACAGAAAATGTGGTATGTATAGTTGATGGAGATTTACTTGCCCGTAAATAGAATGAAATTATGTTGTTTGCTGGTAAGTGGATGGGACTGGAGAACAGCATGCTGAGTGGAATAAGCCAGACTCAAAATCAAACGTCTAAGGTTTTCTCTCATGTATGGAAGCAAGAGAGAAAGCAAATTTTAAAAGTGAGGAATCTCAAGAAAGAGGTTAGTAGAGGAAATAGGAGATCAGGGCAGATCTAAGAGGAAAAAAGGAAGAACTGGGGTAAAATTGACCAAATTATCTTACATGCCAGTATGACTATACCACAGCAAATCCAATGTTCATGTTTAATTATAATTTACCAATGAAAAATATACATGTAAATAAACAGAAGGAAGATCAGAAGAGTGGAGGAAGGGAAACAAGGGGAGGAAGGAGGAGAGGGAAAGGGAAGTACTGGGGAATTGATTGGAGCAAATTATGTCATGAGCACATATGGATTCCACTATTAGGCATAATTATAATGCATTAATAAATCTTTATAAAAAGAAAGATAATAATAAATCATTATATTGCCATTGTTATTGGTAGTAACTTGTTATACAGTAACGGATAAATGTAATAGTTCTTTTATCCCACATTTCCATGTAATTTATAAATAAGCCTAGTTTAAACTTCCTTTTTCCAGCAATCCTGCTATTCCTAAAGAAGTTACATCCCTGCCCATTCAAAAAGTCTTGTAAGCCCTTACATCTGTTAATTAGTGGTAATGCCCCTTCCTCTAACTATGAAGAAGCCAAGATGCTAGAGTCTGTGCAAAAAAAGCAGTTCCCCCCTCCTTCTTCCTGTGCCAGGCTCATGCTGCCAGAGGAGCTGGATGTCCACTTAGAAACCTCGTTCTGTGACTACCATCTACTCTTACGCAGTGTTTTGATGTGCTCCTTGGAGAAGTTGGTAGGATCCCTTATCCTTTGTCTGTAGTCCAGCAAACACAGCGATTTGCTTTCAATAAGCTCATTTAAAAACTCCTGCATGGCACAGTCTCACTTAGGAATAGCCCCAAATGCCTCGACTGTGAATTTTATGGTCATTTGTGCACCTGCCTCCTTCCCTTAAGTGTGCAAGCTCCTGTTGACAGAGTTTCCTCCCATGGGGTGTTTGGTTTTCATGGTGACATGGTTCTCAATGGTTTTACAGATTAATCCCCAGAGGTCAGCCTTACTTTTCTTAAATCACAAGTAGTGGGTGGGGTAGAGGATGCTATTCTCTGCCTCCGTGAGTAGGAAAAGGATAGGAAAAGGTTTTGTTACTAGATCTAGGTACAGAAGGGCAGTTTTAGTGCTTTCTTTTTCTTTTTTTTTTTTAATTAAAGAGAGAGAGAGACAAGGAGAGAGAGAGAAAAAAAGAGAGAATCAATTTTATTTAGTTTTTCATGTGGCTTTTGTTGCTCTGAGACTTGGTGTGTACGTGGTGCTGGGGTTCAAACCTATGTCCTAGTGCATTCTGGGCAAGCGCCGTAACCACCAAGCCACCACTCCAGCCCCTCTGGGGTTTTCTTTCTTGAACGGAGCACTCTGATCTTCAGTCCCCTCATTTAAAAATAGGCAAGAATAGGTGTCTTTTCTTCCTAAGTCCTTGGGATTATCAAATGAGATCACAGATTTAATAGCCTTTGCGAGATCACTGCATGAATTTCTTTTTTGAAAGTACCCACTCAGATGGGCACCACTCTGCCCTGGTGTGTGGCTTCCAGTGTTCTGATGGTGCCCAAGAGGAAGAGGAGGAAAATGAGCTGGTGACTTTCACCTCCCCTCTCCACTGAAGTCAGGAACTTCTAAGTTCCTTTTCCATGGAGGTCCTTGGACAAGGGCCTCCTCAGTGGAAACTGGGAGGTGGAACTGGAAACCAGTGAACCTTCAATTCCCCTTGTGCTCATTTGCCTGTGACTTTTCTTTTCTACTAAATTTGGAGCACTGGGAGGACAGGGACACATCTGGTTCATGTGGAGCTCCCATCCCACAATACTAGAGTTGATGGTAAGCATTCAGAAAGCCTGATGGGGAGGCTGGCCCTTCAGGGAAATGGGATAAGATATGGTAACTGAATTTCCTGGGAAGGACATTTCAGGGATAAAAGAGTACCTCAGTGCGGCTGGTCACGTTATCTAGACTTACCAGTTCCAAGAGTGGTCAGATATGCCCACGAGAGACATCGCCACTGACTGAGAACTCAATCACTCAACCACTAGGTTCAAACACAATCCAGATGTGGTCACCAGTTAAGGAATAATTATGAATATAACCATTAAAATGTGTGACTCACATTTAACAATCATACGGACTCTGTTGCTTTTCCCCTCTGGTCTGCCCACTGGAGACACTCAGGACATATTCGCCCCACAGACACCAGCCTTTCAGACATCAGGAGTCAGTGACCAGGTTTCTCCATCGCATCTTCTCTGTTCAAACACCCCAGGTCCTTCATCTGTCCTCCCGAGGTGTCTCATATCTCACCACCAGCCTGGACTCCATTCTCTGAGCACATTGTCTCTGTTAATTGCAAAGAACAACTTTTCATCAGCTTGTGACCAAGAAAAGAATAGGAGCAACAATAAACACGGGGAGGCTCCCCCGAAGAGCTGTGGTACAGACGCATCTGAGTTCTGGTGAGGTGTTCCAGGTGCTTCTATGTCCAGAGAGATGCCACATTTCAATCTTGGGTCCAGCCAGACCCAAAGGCCCATGTGGGCAGGTCTGCTTATAGCTAGAACAACCTTACATTCACACAAAGCTTGCATGAACCTGAAGAGACACAGAACTGAAGCTCCTGCTTGGATTGCAGTCCTGAATGGAAAACCAGAGGAAGAGAGGAAAGGATTGGAGAAAAAGACAAGAAAAGAAAAGAAGGAAGGAAGGAAGGAAGCCCACATAAACTCGTGCTACCCCGCGTGGCTCCCCCTCCAGTCCAGCCCCTGTCTATGATCCCTGTATAAATATTAATGCCCTGTGCCAAAGGGTGACAGCGTTCTCTGCTGAGATGGTCCATTCTCCCTTGGTGAATATCCCTTGCTTTCCTCCACAGTCCTCACTTCAAGATGGCCTGCATTCTCCCTTGAGTGTGTATTTCTCATGTCCCCACGAAAGACACCTCTCCCTTGAGGTAGAATGCATTCTCCCCTGAATGTGTAGATGCTCTCCTGAATACACCTGTCTGTGCCCATGAAAAACAAAAAGGAAACCAGAGGGCCCAATGCTCGCTCTTTAGACACTGCACTCATAAGCTTTCTCCTGTGCACACCATCATCCTGTGATCTGGAGTCCCCAGTAATCAGCGTTGGGCGTGTAAGTGCCACACTTGATGGCACGAGGCATAGTGCTTGGGTTCCCTCTTGTTCTCCTGCATGAGTCTGCATCCAGCTGAGGAGAAGGCCATGATTTATTTTCAATGCACAGATATGGGGAAGCCAGATCACCATCATGTGCCTTAATCACAAAGGGACACGGCAAGATATCCGAAGACAAAAGCGACATACAGGGTCATCAGAAAGAACAAACCAGAGAGGAACATCCAAGAGAAACAGAATGAAAAGACTTCAGGCTGTTTCAGAAAATGTCATCACCAGATAAAGGGGACAAAGGGGAATGCAGCCACTAAGCTGGTGGAATAGGTGTGACATCCAATGTCCTAGTTAAGGAAAGGTGGGATGTCATAGAGATGTCAGCCATTACAAAGATGTTACCCAAAGGGGCAAAGAGGAAAAGGAATCACAGAAGCAAAGAAGATTGCTTCCTCCCTGTGTCTACCCATCTTGAAGAATCCATTTCCTGAGCTGGGTGCTGGGTGCACACCTGTAATCCCAGTAGCTTGGGAGGCTAGGGCAGGAGGATCACAAGTTCAAAGCCAGCCTCAGCAGCTTAGCAAGACACTACCTCAAATTTTAAAATAATAATAATAAAAAATAGGCTGGGGGTATGAGCACCTCTGTCTTCAATCCCCAGAAGTAACCTGACCCCCGAAAGAATCCACTTCCCACAGCACTGGTTGCCCTGTCTACACTAAAAACTACCCTTAATTGGCCACAACGGTATAAACTAAAGGTTGACAAATGACCCCAGACAAAGTAAGCCTCAGGCCGTGCTGAGCTGGTCTGTCTCTTCCCCACTCCAGTCCCTCTGTTCCCTTTCATTTTTTTCTCAGCTCTTTGAACTTCACTGCAGAGCTGTAGATGCTCGGCTGTGAGATCATGAGGAGTCAGGGTCACTGTTTCTGCTCTCTGCTACTCAACCCTGAGAGCCAGGGAAAGACAGTGCTTTCCCACACTGATGAAGTGATGCACACTCTTGCTTCTAGTCTCTCAAGAGGCTGAGCTGTGCCTTCAGCTGTGGGCATCAGTTGAACCCCTCTACCACTTCTCAAAATGCTTTAATTTGCTGTCTACGTGTTTCTGTTTCTTAAAACCAAGAAATCCTTAATAAAAAGAAGACAGGTTAAAGCAGGTTGGAAATGTTGAATGGCTACAGTTGTCTGCCCTGTCAATACTTAACCCCAACTCCATTGGTGAGTTCCCTGTTTGGACGTCCCCAGCAGACTGTAGCGTAGTACCAACTCCTCCTGCTAAGGAGAAGACAGGATTGAAAGCGCTGAGTGTGGACCTGTCTCCAGCAGGATGAGTCTCTCTGTAGAGGTCTGTCTCTCTTAGAAACTGTTCCGCCCCATGCAGTACCCAGGAGGGACGGCGGGTGTGCGACAGCTGTCGGTTTGACTAGTGTAGAAGTGAAGACTGGTGTGACAATATTGTTACTATGTGCCAGGAGCACACAACCAGCATGAGAAACAAGAGGCACTGGATCCAGCCACCACTTTGAAGATTGTGGTGAGAATCCTTACCAGTCGCGTTCTTGAGCAGAGATTGGAACTCATCATCTGTACCATACAAAAGTAGGAAACACAAACCTTGTGTATTTCCATTCCACAAGGTGGCTTCTGTCCACCTGCATGTGTATTTATCTCTATAACTCCTTGGTTTAAGACCCCCTCCAGGTGGTGGTTCAGGGCAGGTATTGCTATTGCCAGATAGCTGGGCACAGCCCTGTTATGGTTTGAATGTGAGGTGTCCCCAGAAAGCTCACATCACAGCAACACAGGACTGCTGAGATGAAATGATTGAGTTCCGAGAGCCTTCACCAATCAGTGAGTTGATCCCCTGATAGGGATTACCTGGCAACTGAAGGCCGTAGGGCGTGGCTGGAGGAGGTGGTCCTGAGGGAAGTCCTTTTGGGGGGTATATTTTGTGTCTGGCTAGTGGAGCCCTATCTCTGGTTACATTTAAAACATTGGACTTGTCTTCCGTGTCCCTTCAAGACCCTTCCCAAGGGGCTGGAACAGTGGCTCGGTGGTTACACTTCCCAGCATGCGCAAGTACACAGGTTCAAATCCCAGCACCCACGTACAAAACTAAGTGTCAGAGCAACGAAAGCCATGTGAAAAGCTCAATAAAAATTGATTCCTGGAGCTGTAGGAGCTGCTCTCCTCTGCCACGATGTTCAACCTCACCTCCAGCCCTAAGGGATGGAGCCGGCCTTCTATGAACTAAGTCCTCTGAAACCGTGAGCCCCCAAATAAACTATTCCTTCCTAAAATTGTTCTTGTCAGGTCACGGCAATGAACAGGCCCAGAGCAGGAAATCACAGTATACAGCCTTGGTTTTGCTGCTTACATGGCTGACTATGGGAAGGGCACAGACCTTGGACCATGAGTGCACTTTCTTTTCAGTAGATCACAACGAGAAATGTGTGGATGGAAAGTCATGATCAGATTTGCCCTCCTTACTTACACAGGACACCCCAGGCACATGGGGCAGCTTGGTTTTTGTTATCTTTTAAGCAGAATTGACCCTGAATGGCCGATTGGGTTTTCTGTTGGTCATCTCGCCGTGTGTGTAGATGGAGCAGGATGCGCACTAGAGCTCTGGCTCTGGACCAGGCTGCCTGGGTTAAATCCCAGCTCTGGGGCTTCTTGCCACTCTCCATGGAGTCACTGGCTTCTCTGTGCCTCTCCCCATGTCTCCACCTACCTCCTGTTATAGCACCCACTGCAGGGGACATCGGCTCAGATGGGAGGTTCTCTGTCCCCTCCTAGGCTTCCATGGAGAGCAGGAGACCTCGTGCTCACAGACACTGCTGTCTTGTGGTTTTTTGCCCATCTAGGGGGCTGAGGACAGTGTGATCACAGAGCCCGGTGTCCCCGAGAGTCCTCTGGCCCTTCACTGTCACCCTGATGCCCCAGTTCCACTTTGTCTCAGTGTATTCTTCCTCTTTCCTCCTCTCCATTGATATGACGCCAGGGCTGAAGGGAACTGCACTTGCTAGGGGGGTTTTCCAATCTCAGGGGAAGTTCTGGACCTTTCGGTGGTCCTGGGGAGACACAGGAGGGCTCGTCTCTGTGCCTTGTCTGCACTTGACAGGAAAGACACAGGATTCTCAGTGTGAATTCAGATGAATAACAAATACCCTTTTAAGATTAAATTTGTCCCAAATATCTCATGAACATACTTGGATGGAAAATATATTTTGGTTTATCTAAAATTAAAATTGACCTGGACTTCTGTAGCTTTATACCCCCTTCTGCTTTGCTGGATAGATGATGCCAGGGGTATCACATGCTGCTCCCTGTGTCCCATGGTCCCACGACCCTTGGTGACCACATTCATATAAACAGTTTTCTGAGTCCAAGCCTTGCTTCCATTTCTCTGGCAACCACATGGTGATTTAATAGTGAGAACTTGCATCCGCTCCCCATCATGGCTTCAAGTTATCCAGTGTCTCTCCAAGATCTCCAAATTGTGAAAGGTCAGAGCCCTTGGATCTGTGCTGATTTGGGTCACCGTTTCCTTGAGACTTCCTCCGCCTCTTCTTTGATTAAAACCCTGCTTGCCTCGCCTCTCGCTTTTTTAGCAATTACACTAATTAAGCTAATTTTTCTTTGTTCTCTCTTTACAATTTGCATAAATGGCAAATTTATATATAGTGTCCCTAATTCTCCTGTAAGTGCTCTGTAATTAACAGGATGCTCAGGCTAAATATAAATAAGTGCAGAAGGAAAAACAGCCTTCTGCTAGAACACCGATAAAGGCTGGGAGAAAAAGAAAAGCAGAGAGAAGAAAACAATTCTCAGCCCTGTTCTAAACTCATTATGCTTGATTGGGTCACAGTTGGAGGATGCTAGCGAAAGGTCAGCTCTTGCATGAGTGTCTCTCGGAGAGTCCTGCCTCCTGGAGCAATCGCGGGACAGAATGTGGGCCATTCGTTTGCAATAACAATACTGTGCAATTTCTCAAGGGGTGGAGCAGCATGGTGCGGGGGTGATACGGCAGTCGGGGGGCTGGGGCCATCATTCTATTTCTGATCAGCAGGGTCACCTTGAGCCAAGCAACAGCAAAACCAAGTATCTGAGCTCCTGTTGCTTGCTGGCCACCACATACTGTAATAATCAGTGGCACATCATCCCATTATTTCCCAAGTGTGAAAATATGTTTGTGATGGAGATGTGCTAAAAGAAAATACTGAATCAAAATGAAGACTTCCTGGGGCTGGAGCGGTGGCTCAGCGGTTGTGGTGTTTGCCTGGCATGTGCGAGGACACAGATTTGAACCCCAGCACTACATATGTAGTGAAGTGGTGGAGAAATGAAAATTAAATAAAAATTGATTCTATCTCTTTCTCTCTCTCTCATTGTCCCTCTCTCTCTTTAAAAAGAAAATTCTTCCCACAAACATAAATTAACATGACGTCACACAGCTTATATTAGAGTCCTTTTTGACTTACCTTGGGGTAGTGACCCTGAGATCATGGTCTTAATTCTACCTCTTTCTCTGTGACCTTGGGGAAGTTGCTTCATGTGCCTAGGTCCACGTTCCCTTTTCCTTAGAGTGGGAGGCAGCAGCCTCGTGAAGCCGTGGGTAGGACTGAAGAGGCAGCCCTGAAGCACTTGGCAGTGACTGATGCCAGCAAGTCCCCAGCTGATTGGGTTCCAGGCTTCGCAGGTCATGGGCTCAGTCCTCACCGGCTGCGGGAGAACTGGCAAACCCAACTCCAGTGGGAGCACACTGCTCTGGACCCCGAGCTTTGGGTGTTTACACCAAGGAACTCAGGGAGGGCCTGTCCAGGAACCCTGTCCCCAGATCAGAGCCAGGATCACAGCCATTGCAGAAACAATACAGCGCTTCACTCTGTCACTCTTTACAGAGGAGCTTACGGAGAAGGCCCTGTGCCAGGTATCACCCCAAGTGCTGGGCACACAGGGATGAACGAGGCTGTCCTCCAATGGGGGTACAAAAGGTGCGCAGGGCAAGCTGGGCTCAGGTGGTCCAGGGAGCTGGGGCCGCCTGTGGACCAGAGGTCTCCAAAGAATGTCCACAGCGCACGCAGGGGGTCCATTTTGGTGGGGACCATCACCTAGCACCTTCCTCTCATTTCTTATCCACGGCCACACTCCATGCAAGGGATCCATTTTATTGGGGACCATCAACTAGCACCTTCCTCCCATTTCTTATCCATGCCATTGAAAAGTCATGCTTTGGTATACATTTTATTTTATGCATTATATACTAGAAAATGCACACAATTTATAAATAAATAATACATATACACAGGAGTGCCAGATGATTAGTTTTTTATGAATAGTTGGGTGAGATCAAAGGATACAGAAGGTGGTCAGGAAAGTGAAAATCAAAGGACAGAGGATAAATGAGGCAGGTTCCCCTGGACAGAAGCCCCCCGCTGTGACTCTCTGAAGGGAGGGGCTGCTGCTCTCTCTTCTCCTTCAAATTCCTGCTGTGCAGAATGATGTTTGGCACACAGGGACACCTGGTGTCTATGAAATGCGTGAATGGGTGTGCGGGAAGGGAGAAGGGGTGTCCCTTGAACTCTCCACATATTACACGCTTGATGTGTCCCATGCAAATTCACGGGATGAACCCCTCTGTGTTGGTTTTTGGAGATGGGGCCTTTGGGAGGTGAGCAGGCCTCATCGAGGTCCTGAGAGAGTGGGATGATGTGTTAGGGCCTTGTAAGGACGGGAAGACCCTTGTTCCCTCTGCATGGGCACACGCCATGTGTCGCTGTCAGCTTTGCATTGCTGCGAGCACAATACCTGGAAAGAACAACTTAGAGGAGGCTCTAGTCAGCTGTTCGCTGCTGTGACTAGAACACCCAACAAGAACAATTTTGGGAGGAAAAGTGTATTTAGGGGTTCAGGGTTTCGGAGGTCGTTAGTCCTCAGAAGGCTGGCTCCATCCCCCAGGGCTCGAGGTGAGGCTGAAAATCATGGCGGAAGAGTGTGATGGAGGAAGGTGGCTCAAGGTGTCACACCAGCAGAGGGAGAGCAACTCAGCTCAGCTCTCCACACACAAGCCACACAGGCACAGCCCCACGCCTGCGGCCTTCGGTTGATTTCTGTCGGGGGTCGATGCACTGATGGGGCTAAGGCTCTCATGAACCCAATCATTTCAACTCAGCCGTTTTGCATTATCTCACATGTTGAGCTGTTGGGGGACACCTTCATGCAAACCATAACGGGGAAAAGTTTGTTTGGGCTCAGAGTTCCAGAAGTTTAGTCCACGGCAGGCCGGCGCCACTGTCCTGGCTGCGGGGCAAGGTGGAACTTCGTGGTGGAAGGGAGTGGTGGACGAAGCTGCTCACCTTGGGGCAGCCAAGAGCAGAGAGAGGAGGGGGCGTCAGGGACAAGATTCGTGCCCCGACATGCTCCCTGTTTCCTTCAGCCTCGCTCTTCTGCCCGCAGTTACCACCAGGGCAGCAGTCCTTGTACACTGTCATCAAATTAGTCCACTGGCCAGGTTCTGGCTCTCATATCCTAATCACTTCACCTCCTACATTAGTGCAGAGTTTGGAGGACACCTCACCTCCAAACCATAACTCCAAGAAAGGCCCAGACAGCACACAAAGGTGGCCTTCTGCAAGCGAGGGTGACAGCCCTCACAGACCGGCCATGCTGGTACTCTGACCCCAGACTGCTGTTCCCCAGAGATGTGAGAAAGAAATGCCCACTGTTTAGCCACTTGGTCTATTTTGTCATTGCAGCCTGAGTGACGTTAAACGCCACAGTTTCATGACACCCCGTGGCTGAAAACTGAGCGAGCCGTTGCATCAGAGAGGGGAGCAGTCCCAGGATGAGGGAAATGCAGAGGTGAAAGTGGAAGCTTCGATGAGGCTAAGGGTGCCGATGGGGTCAGATGACAATGTCCCCTTGTCAGGCTGAGGGGCTTGGCCTTGAGGGTGGGCAGTTGGGTGGCACACACAGGCTGGCACGCTTGCCTTATGGGGAAGCACTGTGAGCACAGTCCCAGCAGCACGTGTGCTTCAGACCCAGCATCTCACTGGGACTCACTTCAGGTCCTCCAAATGCATGATTGGAGGTTGGGCTGAGGCTCTGCTGACTGGGATAGAGGAAAGGGATGGCCAGCAGACCCCAAGGCCAACGCTGGGTTTGGTGATCCCCCAGGAGGAGTCACACACAGGTCTCTGCAGATGGTCATGTGCACAACTCTGATTTATTACAATAACAGGATACAAAGCAGAATGAGGTAAAGTCCAAGGGAAACAGGCGGCATGTTTCCAAGTGTCCTCTCCTGGCACAGTCACACGGAGAGCCCACAAATCCCCTAGCAACGAGTGGTGACGCTACACACAAAGTTCTGTCTATGAGGGCGGCACATCAGAGTCACAGTGCCCAGAGTTCTCCCTGGGCTTGTCACAAGGGTGCCTTCTGCCTGGCATGGGGTGGAAGCTCCAGCAGGGAAACGGGTGCTTGGCCTGCACCACCTGGTTTATACACAGAGTCGAGGAACAGGAGTCACCCCTATCAGTTAGGAAAGGGCAGGACGCTCCCAATCTCGAGTTCCCAGACACTTGCTGAGGACAGTTGTGGAAGCAGGGTTTGTAAGGATGAGCTGTGTGAACTTCCCTCCGCAGGGACATTGTCACGGTGCAGTATGTGGTGCCAGCAGAGAGGAAATGGAACATGCAAACAGGGTGACGAGAGTTGCCACATGGCTTCAGCATCATTACTGTTAAGTTGTGTCCTTAATGAAGTGGGGTTGACATCACGTCACAGTGCGTTGGCGGGGGGTAAAAGGGATGGTGTTGTAAGGCGGTGACACTGAGCTCTGGACTTCTCTGCCTTCCTGCCCAGAATGGTGTTTGTCACAGGAAAGGCTGCCAGGAACTCTTTGCTGATTGACTGAGATGCCTATAAGGCAAAGGCCAGCAGGATGTCTTTCAAAAGGCTCAATTAAGGCTGTAGCAGCCAGTAGACATTTCTCCATGATAGGATGCTTCCAAGGTCCATACCTTTTATGTTTGATGAATTTCGAAGATTGCATCATGGGGAAGTGCCCCGAATACTTACGTTTTTAAAAATCCAAAAGGAGTTTTTGTCTTATTTCATTTTGGTTGGGAGAAATATTTGCAATAATTTGGGGGAAGCGAGGGAAATAGTTTTTACTAACATTTTTTTTGTGAGCTATATTTAACAGTGTCAGGGTGGTCTGTCTTTTTGTTTAGCTGTGGTTTTTGCAGGTCCTGCAAAGCAAATGTTTGTTGGCATCCCCAGTGACTGACACCTGCTCCTTTAGCATGATGGACATGAGGGCAAGACCTAGGCTTGGCCAGAATTCCTGGCCTGCTTCCCATCTTCTTTGTGCTCGGAGCAGCCTTGGACAAGCCACTGTAACTCCTAGCCTCACTTTCCTCCACAATCGCAAATAAAAAAAAAAAAAATTCCTGAAGAGTTGTTTTTTTTTTTTTTTTTTAAAGAAAGCGAGATAGCATAATTATAAAAAGCTTCTTCAGGGTAAGTGGTCACCAAATGCTATTTTGCTTCCTGAGGGTAAAAGCTTTTTTTTTTTTTTTTTTGAGAGAGAGAGAGGGACAGTGAGAGGGAGAGAACCAATTTTATTTAGTTTTTCATGTGGCTTTCATTGCTCCAACATTTCATTGTGTACGTGGTGCTGGGGTTCGAACCTGTGTCCTTGCACATGCCAGGAAAGTGCTCTAACTGCCAAGCCACTGCTTCAGCCCCCTGTGGTAACAGTTTGATTGTTTAAGATCCCAACTTAATAGTTTTCCCCAGATGATCAGCCTGTCTCAAGACAACTCTCAAAGCAACACCCTTTGGTATTTGGCTCAACATTCTAATCGTTGCTGTTTTACACTTAAAAGATGATGTACCCTCATTGCATTAGACAGCGTTGCTAAGCAACAAACAGCCCCCGAAACTCAGCTGCAGCAAGAAGACGTGCATGTCTGGATCATGCGACGTGTTGGCAGCTCTGGTTCTGTGTGGCTCTGCTCCATGTGTCTCCTCATTCTGGGCTCCATGCTGAAGGCACATCCTCTGTGTGGGACACTCTCGTCTTTAATATTGAGGAGAACAGAAACAGTAAAGCCAAGCCAACAATCACACTGAAATCTGCTCGAACGTGGCACTGGCTCTGTTGCTCTATTGCCTTGACCAAAGGCCAGAGTCCAGGGAGCAAGGAAGCACTGTCCTGCCCTGCAGGAGGGGGTTGCTACCATAAACAGGAGCACGGACGGCCACTTGGGCCCCTGCGAGATCCCCAGAGGCCTTGGTTCTCCATAAAGGAAATCTACAAACTTGCTTTCAAGTGAACAAATGGTGGATATTTTTCTTTTGTGAATTCAGAGTAGACTCTTCCAGGACTCTTGAACGCTAGGCACCATTTATAGACAGCATTTCCCAAAGTATTCCATGAGACATTGTTAGTGTTGCCTCAGCTTACTGGACCCTAAGATGCTGCCGCTCTCTCACCCTCTCTCTTTTCTGAGCATCTGCTTCATTGTTTCAAGCATGTTGTGGCTTAGACGTGAAGTGTCCCCCAAAACCTCACGTGATGCAGTGCAAGAGTCTTAAGTGGTGAGAAGATTAGATTGAGTTGTGACAATCAGTGGGTTAATCCACCGGAGGGATTAACTGGGTGGTAACTGTAGGGAGGTGGAGTGTGGCTGAGGTGGGTCTCTGGGAGCATGCCCTTGAGGTCTATATTTTGTCCCTGGTGAGTGAGTCAAAATAAACTTTTCTTCCTCTAATTTGTCCTTGTCAGGTCTTCTGATCACAGCAACACAAAGTTGACTAATAGCAAGCATATTAAGTAAAGTTTTATAAGCACTCATGAGGTCCTGACTCCCCCATTAGGTAGGTACTAAAGCCAACTGAATTAGGGGAGGATTCACAAGGCCAGAGACAGAGGCAAACATTTTTTTTTTTTTTTTGTACCAGGGATTAAATCCAGGGGCACTTTACCACTGGGCTAAATCCCCAGCCTGCTTTTATTTTTTATTTTTTATTGGGACAAGATCTCAATTAGGTTGCTTAGGGCCTCCCCAAGTTGATGAGGCTGGCTTTGAGCTTGCGATCCTCCTGCCTCAGCCTCCCAAATCACTGGAATTACAGGCCTGGCAAGAAATTCATTCGATTACCACTCAAGGCAACCCAAAAGTTCAGGTGGTTGGGGTTCCAGCTGCCAGCACACCCTCCTAACAACTTTTGTCCTCTTTGTCACGTTTCCTTTCCCTGAGTACACTTCCAAGAGTCACCTTCCCCGTGAATTACCTTCCTCTTATATATTGTCCCAAGATCTCTTTGTGGAAAACCCCAGACAGAGATGAATGCAAAGTGTTCTATGGCACAGTGATTAACGGGTCCAAGTCTGGGGGAAGAGACTTGTGTGTCAGGGAGCTAGTCAGCCATGAATGGCAGAGCAGGAAAAGGTCAATAAAGGGGACTAAACGCCACAGGGAGTCTTATCTGACAGGAAGCTCCTGGAAGATGGGAGTCTGAATGTTAAAACCTCCCCCCGCCCAACATGACCATGTCACACCCCACTAGGTGGCCTGGACCCTCCCCTATCACTGAAGCTATGTCACAACCCACAATCACCCCTGCAATACTCAAAAGCTTTCTTTTTGTTAATTTTTTTTTTTAAAGAGAGAAGGACAGTGAGAGAGAGAGGGAGAGACAGAGAGAATCAATTTTTATTGAGTTTTTCACATGGCTTTTCTTGCTCTGACACTTGGTTGTGTATGTGGGTTGCTGGGGTTGAACTTGTGTACTTGCGCATGCGGGGAAATCCATGTAACCGCTGAGCCACTGCTCCAGCCCCCACTCAAAAGTTTTCTGAGTGCTATGCAGAGGGTAATAAACAGATTGAAGGTGCAGGAAATTGAAGCAAAACAGGAGGACGCGATTTCCTAAAAACCAACTCCTTAAGCACCACACCATGTTCTCTCGGAGGCGTCTATGAAGTTCCTATGCTGGCAGCCAAAAGTCAAGGCTGGGGTGGGGCTGGAGCTGCAGCTCAGCAGGATTGCACTTATCTGGCATGCATGAGGACCGCAGTTTGAACCCCAGCAGTGTTAGAGGACACATACACAGTTTGGTGTCAGAGAAATGCAAACCAGATGAAAAATAAATAAAAGTGATTCACTCTCTCTCAAAAATAAAAGTTAAGGTGGAGAAACTGGGTGACTGGGTAGAACTCTCTTTTCTGGGATGCCCCAGTAAGACTGGAGGACAGGAGGAATATGGCTTCCTTTTACCAGAGGACCTACTCTCTCCCTTGAGAATGTCCTCTTTTCTTTACCCTATCCTAATAAACTCATACCTGCTGGGCTGAGAAACATGCTGAAATCTTTCTACCTTCATCTCAAGAATCAGGGTGAAGAGGGGGCCCCTGTGGCTGCTCAGTTTTGTCCCAGGCGAGGCCTCTGCTCTGTAACATGTGGGCCCAGTGTGGCAGCAGTGGCTTAGAAACAGACACTGGGAATTATAGGAATGTGGAGAAGGGATGACCCAGCCTGGACTGGAGGTGGGGAGGACTTCCTGAGGGTGACATCCAAGTCCGCACATCTTTGAGAAAGTCTCTTCTTTGTCAAGATTGAACATTCTTGGAGCCTGGAAGCCAGAAACTTGTCCATATCCCACGTCCTCTCTGCATCTGCGGGGACATGCTGATTGGAGCCCAAGCAACTCCTCACCCTTCCTGCTGCTCCGACAGGTTCTGATAAGAGGGTACATATTCTCTGGGGAGCCCTTGTCCTTTCATAATTTGCTAAACATGTCCTCAGCCAGCTACCCCAAACCCAGGCCAGCCAGTTGATATTCAAAACGAAAGCAGAGCCACATGGAGGGTCCCCACCAGAGGCCTCTTCCCAACCCTCCTGCCACGCAGGGGAGCACCTCCCGTGGCAGTGGCAGAAACATCCAGAGTCTGTGAAGTTTTGCATATACTTCATTTTTCTTTTTGTGTAGTTTTTAAAATAACCTGATTAACCAATGTGAACCTACTTCTTTTTTTCTTTTTTTTTTCTTTTGTAGTACTGGGGGTTGAACTCAGGGCTTCACATCTGCTAATGCTGTACCTCTGCGCTAGCCCTACCCCTACAGACCGATTGTTTTGTAAAGAAAGCAAAGTTATCATTATGAACATACATCACTGTACAAATTAGTGGGTTTCACTGCAACATTTACATAGTGCATGCTTCATGCCTTGGCCACGCCCACCTTCCTTTCCGCCCTCTCCTTCCCTCTACTCTCTCCCTGCTCCCTTGGTCTCCTTCCTCTCTCTGGATAATCCGTCTTCTACACTGGTTTGTTGTTGTTGTTTGCTTGTTTTGTGTTTGTTTTTAGTTTGCGTGTATGAGAGAAAACATTCAGTGCTTATCTTTCTGTGTCTGCTTATCTTACTCAACACATCTGTTTTAATAGGGAAAAGGTGAATTGGAAGCAGTTTGATGCACTTCCAGGCAGCTGCCCTAAGTGGCTGATTTGTTGCCTCCAGAAGCTTCAGGAATTCTCCCAGATGCTGTTGTCCTCAAGCGGGGAGATCCCATTGTTCCATCTTGCAAAAATTAAATTCCACATTCACTTCCTGAGCTCCAGTCAGGAACCTGACTCTGCTATACACTGGATAGTGAAAGGTGTTAAACACTAAAGCAAAATTTAAAAAAAAAATCTTTGCTCCCAAGACCTTACAAATTGGTAGGAGACACAGACTTGTGAATAATCAATTAATGCATACTGTGAAAGCCCAGACAATGATTAATGTTTCAGTACATATATGGAGTGGAGGACAAACAGGGTTCTCACGGTCATGTATCATTATACTGGGCTGAACAATTTTATTAAATTCCAGTCCATGCAGAACCCAAGATGTGAGTGACCTGATCAAGTTGGAAATAGGGTCTTGGCAAATTTGATGGGTGGGATAAGGTCCTATTGGATTAGGGTAGGCTCTAGATCCAGCCCTGATTCCCTATGAGAAGGTCAAGTGAGGACTCGAACAAAAAGAGAAGCCATATGAACAGCAGAGGGATGTGTGGACAGGAAACCCCAGGAATCACCTGCAACTCCGGATACTTAGGAGGGACCCATGGTTTTCAGATGGAGAATGGCTCTGCCAACACTCGATTTCTGACTTCCATCCTCCAGAGCTGTGAAGCTACATCTCTGCTGTTTTAAACCTCCCAGGTGGGGGCATTTTGTTATGGCAGCCCTGGACTCTAAGACAGTCATCTAGTGGGAGGCTTGGTTTTATCTTGCTGAGCTGCTGAAGCACGGATTCTGTCTTTAATGTAAAGCTGACTCGTTTCTATGCCAGCTTTCTGTCCACTTTGACACCACTGGAACTCCACATCCCCAGGCTGACCTCAACGTGCCTGTACCACGAACCTGCTGCTAAGCTCTCTCCTGTGCAGAAGACATCCAGGTCCCACCCATCACACAGACTGCACCCTTCCTGGTCTCTTCCTAGCTCCTCCATCCTCCACATCCTACTCGCCAGTCTCAGGCAGATCTCCCATACACTGAACAGCTGCATCTCACGTAACTCACTCTATGAACTACTCCATGATACGTGGTCATGTTAACCTGCCCATTCTGGAGTTCAGGATGTGTCAGCTCTGTATTCCTTGGACCACCTCTCAGGAGTGTCCTCTTTGCTGCCGCAGCTGATATCTGGTAATCCCATCAAGGAATTCATTCCGGATGAGAAGAGCTGCTTGCACCTTGATTTTATCTGTTTCAGAAGCTGTTTGCTGTCTATCAGGGGAATCCAAAAAGAAGATGCCTCAACCATTGGTTCTCAGTCCTGATTTGGGACTGAAATTGCCTCTCTTATAAGCTGAGGAAAAGAAAGTTAAGTTCCATTATAAAGACTCTGGTTTTGTAGTCCTGGGTTGACTGTACCGGTTTTGGTTTTTAGAACGTTCTATAGAAATTCTAGTGCATGATTATGAAGTGCCTCAGACTCAAAGAGTTCAAGCACTGGGGCAAGGCTGAGTTTGGGGTTGGAAATTTTTTATGTAGATGGAACTAATGTACACTAGAAACCACACCATATTCTCAAGCCACACCATGGCAGGCTCAGCAATAATCATGATATACCAATTATTAAATCCCCACCAGGGCCAGGCTCTGGGATTTGTTCCTTAAAATTGTGATCTTGAGTCCTTCCAACAATCATGTGGGACAGTTATTTCCCATCTGATGAAGGAGGCGATAAGCTCCCTGCTACCAGCCGAAGCCTCCACTCCTTTCAATACGGCCCCTGTGCCACCTCCCTCGTGTCTTCAGCTGACTTCCGCCATGGCTTCCCACAACCCATAGCATCTACTGCAGACACCAGTACCATTTGTTGTCTCTGGTCCCCTCTCAAAGACTAAGCTGCTTAGTAATGGGCTCGAAACTGGAGAAGAGAGAAGTTTGCAGATTCCCAGCTCCTTCCAGGAAGACTGGTGTAAACCAGTTCTCTTGATCTGGAAACCCTCTGGGTTGCTCTCCAACCTGACCATATTTCTTTCTTTCTTCCTGAAAAATGACTCGTAGGTCTCCTCTTCAGTTTGTTCTTCCCAGACCTTCTGATCCCTGTCATGAGGCCCTCACTTCCTTTCATCAGATCACACTGAACATTCACCAAGCCCCGGTTAATGATTAGTACCAAATTCGCCAGGGGCAACAAGCAACAACTTCAATGATGTTCAAAGATGTTATTTCACTCCTATTTTTTTGAGGTTCAGAGAAGTTGAATTTTGGCTTTCCCAGATTCCTACAGTTAGTAAAAGGGAGAGGGGGATTAGGACACAGTTTCCAGATGTGGATCACCATCTGTGATCCACACAGGAGAATCGTCAGCATGCCAGGATGAAAGTCCCCTCACTTCTGAGTTGTGAACCTTCCTGCTCTTCTTTTCTAGATATTGTGAAATATATCATAAGTCATTGTAGTCTACAGTTGCCTTCGGACTATAAAACACCTCAACTATTTGCACGTATCTAATTATTTGGTATCAATTATCTAAGCTCTTTCCAGTCCTTCTCTCACCCTTCCTAGTTTGGATGATAATTTCCTTGACAAAATCACATTCATGTGCCAAATCATTATACTGTACCGAAGCAGTATACACATAAATTGATAGCATGCATTAATTAAACCGTTAAAAACTTAAAAAAAAAACTAAAATGTAAGACACCTGTGACACTTTGGGAAGTGTGCATCCAATGGCACTTACACACTGAATGAACTTGTCCTGGGTGTCCACATGCAGTAAATCCACTCACCAATTAAGGACAGCTAACAGATGCCCAGTAAGTACCCTACTCTGCTCTAGATGCTGGAAACATTTGCCATCCTCGGGAATCTGCCACTTTGTTGGGTGACATGGAAGGGCAACACAGGGGTTCTGCAGACACGTAGGTGCAGCAACAGAGATAAGGAAGCATCTTGGAAACCAAGAGAAGCCTGCTCCAGGGGAACAAGAGAGGCTGCCAGACCAGGTGGCCAGTGAGAAGGCTCTTACAGGACGGTTAGGAATTAGCCCTCAGCAAGTGACAGATGGAGTCCATGCCGAGGGAACCACTGGGATCCAGGCTTGGAGACAAGAAGGAGAGCTGTGTGTGTGTCTGAGTGTATTGAGGGTGTGTGTGTGTGTGTGTACAGGCACATGCGTGTGTGAACGTGTGTGTGATAGCAGCAGGCAGTTCCTCACAGCCTGAAGGAATCAAGGAGAGAGAGGCTGATAAAAAGAGGCTCTCTTGTAGAAACAATATGATATACCTTCCCCTTAATGCTTCTAATCTCATGTCCCCTTCCTGGAACAAACACTTTATTTAACATGCAAACATTATACTCCAAGTGAATGTGTCCATAGAGTTTGCCTTGAGGGCTTTTTAAAAATCACTTAAATGAGATATTTGATATGGTGCCTTTGGCTGCAAATATTTTTCCAATACTTTATATTTGTATATTTGCCAATGTTGATGCGTGTAATCCCTGTACCTTCATTTTAACTAATACTTTGTGTTTTATGAGCATAAGTCGAACAAAGCTTAAACATTCTTCAGTTAGTAGGAATTTAGATTGTTTACCATTTTTGTTATAAACCAAGTTTCACTAAGTCTCCCGGGTATGTGTCCATATGCTTACCTGTAAGAGTTCCGCTGTGGAATATTCTAATAAAGCAAGATCTGTCAACTAGTCCCGCACATTTTCAGTTTTCCTACATATTGCAAAGTACGGGCTGTTTTATTTTTTCCCAGTCATAAGTTACATTGCCAGAACAGAGTTGGCAGCCCACCTTCCTCACACCCCAGGCTTAACCACAGCCCAATTTGTTCGTCTAGAAAGAGGAAGTTTGGTGTGTGTGTGTGTGTGTGTGTGTGTGTGTGTGTGTGTGTTTCACCTTTACCCACAGCAACTTTGCTGCATCTAAAGGAACTTGCATAAGATAGAAATTGTCTATTCCTAAAATATTTGGTAAATTTTTCTTGGGAAATTATTTCATGCTGCAGATTTTTTGGGTGGGGATGGCGGGGGAGAGGGCAGGTCGTTGGCCATCAACTTAATTTACTGGATGACCAGTGTTCCTATTTATTGTTGAGTCTGTTTTTTCAATTTGTTCTGCAAATATAGACTTCATCAAAATTATCAGAATTATTGTAATACTAGTCTCCATAATATTTAATGATTACTGAAATGTCTGCTAAAACTACAGTTATTTTTCTTTGTTATTCTTAGGTTGTTTATTGCTTATTTATTATTATTATTATTAATTTTATTTTATTTTGTGTGTGTCTGGTGCTGATCAAACTCAGGGTCTCACACAGGGCCCCACACATGGTAGGCCAGCACGCTACCACTGAGCTGCATCACCTGCCCTGTCTCTTTTTTTTTTTTTTTTGAATAATCTTTTCTTTTTTTTCTTACAAAGAAAGAGGGACAGTGTGAGAAAGAGAAAGAGAACCAATTTTATTTAATTTTTCACGTGGCTTTCGTTGCTCAGACACTTGGTTGCGTACATGGTGCTGGAGTTTGAACCCACGTTCTCATGCATGTCAGGCAAGCAAAGTAACCGCTGAGCCACGACTCCAGCCCCTGCTTGACTAGTCTTATCAGAGAGATTTTTATTAATCAATATTTTCAGTTGACTGCCTTTTAAAAAATAAAATTTTTCCAATGTTCTTATTTCTATTTAATTGCTTTTTAATTTTATCTTTATATTTTTAATTTTCTTTCAGATTTTTCTGTAGGGTTTTTCCTAACTGTAAGTTAAATGTGTACCCTCTGATGATATAATTTTTCCCCAATGTATACATTTAAGACAATTTAATTTACTCTAAGTTGCCTTTAAATTCCATCACTTAAGCTTTAGTGCATGATCTTTCTATATTATTCACTTCTAAATTCCTATTATGATTTCAACTTTAACTCATGAATTATTAATTATGCTTGTTCAATTTCTAAACATATGCTTTATTTGTTTCCTTTGCATTTCACTCAAATAAGCTAGCTGCAGTCTATTCTCTTTTTTGGCAATAAAGCAGAAGGTTTCCCCAAAAATTATGGTGGAGGTAACAGGTTTATCCAATTTATTATACAAAAAATTTACTTTATTTCATAGACCAAGTGCACAACTGCATAGAATGATGCTTGCTTACCACTGAATTTAATCTTATTTTATGGACTTGCAATAATTCAACCAACATTTAGTTACATGTGCAAGGAATGCAGGGTGGTACTGCCGATGAGTTTTGTCAAAATAACAAATGCATGAACGATTCTGTGACAGGGGCCAGGAGAGGGTGCTCAGGGTGGGCAGGGAATGGGCACCTGGCCCAGGGAGGTGGTGGGAGTGAGGAGGGGCCCAGGGATCCTGGGAGGTGATGGCTGGAATTGGCCAGATAATGGAGAATGGTCTCCTTGCTGGGTCAATGTGTGGAAAGTGCCAAGAACAGGTGGACTAAGTGTGTTCTGCAGGAGTAGCTGCATCCCTGAGCCATATTTATTAGTCTCCAGAAAAGCAGGATTCCGACGCGGGGCGACTCATGGTGAGGGCGCACGCTGCTCCTCAGGTCCGCGCTCAGCTCTCCAGCTCCAGCAAGGCTCTCTAGCTCCCTTCCTGCTGGGCTCAGACAGCTTTCCCAACTTTCCTCTGAGAGGCAGACAACCAGAGAGAGCTGGGCTCAGAGCCACACAAGGTCGCCGGACTCCTGCACACCAACAATGGCACGCAGCAATGGGTTCTGCCCTGACCAGGAGCTGTGCTGAGTGCCTTGCGTGTGTGTCTCATCTACTTCCACAACAAGTTGGGGCCTGTCCTATAACAGTGCTTAGCATTCCGATACAGAAATGGAGTGCAGCACTTGCCCGAGGCCACTGCTGCAGACTAAGTTGTCCACAGCAAATTGTCTCCGAGTTGGGGGAGCAGGATCATCCTTCAAACTTCACAGGTTGCAGTCTTCACCCCCAAGGTGATGGTATTTGGAGATGGGCCTTTGGGAGGTGAATAGGCTCTAAAGAGCTCATGAGGGTGGGGTCCTCATAGTGGGATTAATGCCCTTAAAACAAGGCAATGCCCTTAAAAGAAGGCAATAGAGCTTATTTATTCTCTCTCTCTCTCCCTCTACTCTTTTCCCAAAAATGTAAGGATATAACAAGAAGACAGCCATCTGCCTACAAATCAGAAAGAGTCCCCGCGGGGGAGCTGAACTGACCTGCATTTGCATCTTAGACTTTCCATCCTCCAGAATCGTGAGAAATCAGTTCCCCTGTTCAGGCCCCCAGCCTGTGGGAGTTTGTTGTGGCAGCCGGAGCTAATACCATTTGCAGCTAGAAAGCGTCTGAGATAGGATTCAGTCACTTAAGGCCCAAACATAGTAGCCACGTCTCGTCTCCCCTTTTGTCTTTCTAAAAACAAAGCCTTGGTCTGTCCCGTGGACCTTCCAGCAACAATAGTGCCACACACAGCCAAGGGCTTTGGAGCAGCTGCACATATACAACAAAGCCTCACAGGTGAGTGAAAGCCAAGGGCAACTCAAACAGTCATGTCAGGGTGCTCTGTGCTCCCGAGGGCAGGACATCCAACTAAGCAAGACTTAAACAACAGTGATTTACCTCCCCAAATAAGATGTGCAGAAGTGAAAGGACTGATTCGCCAGTACTGATGGAGCAGCTCCAGCATCATCCACGGCCAAGTGCTTCCTCTGTCTGAGCTGCCTTTCTCAGGGTGTCCCAAGATGGCAGTGCCAAACGCGTAAGCCAGAGGCAGGAGTTGTGGCTTTGTTTTTTCTTAATCTATTTTTGTTATGAAGTAGGGAGGAATATTTCTAGACATCTACCCAACACAGGAAGCTTCTCTTTAAGACTTAAGCTGTCCCAGGCTGATTCACATAGTCATGCAATGGAGTGGGGACCCAGCATGTTGGACCCCGAGAGGGGAGTGGGCTTTGCTGGAGATGAAGAAGAGGGAGGGTGGTTGCTGCTGGGTCTGGAACCAGCACTGTCTGCCTCAGAAGCTCAATTAAATAATACTTATGCTATCATTTAATTCTGGAAAATTCACAATCTAAACATTTGTATCACTTATAGGGGCAAAATATAGAAGAATCAAGAGACTGATGTGTGGGCATTGTGGGGGTAATTCTTGCTTAAGAAAAAAGTGCATTCCATATTGTTACTTTATATGCATTTATGATTGTACAATAACTCAACTCCTTAATACAAAATTTTTTAAAAATATTAAAAAATACAGTCAGAGCCACTGCTTGAGAATAAATTCTAAAGAAGAGTGTCTGGTTGCTGTGTGCTGTTTGCGTTTATTATCTGCTGATTTATAAACATCTATGATTAATTTGGGAAGAAGTTACTTATTAGCTACAAAAATCTGGTGGAAACATTTTCAAAGCTGAGTCAATAATTTATTCAGTTTATGCAAGAAATATTTACTGAGAAACTACTTCTTATCAAGAAAGGTACTGTATACAGAGAATAAAAATGATTTTTCATGGAGTTAATGATGATGAATCCCTTTGTGGTACAAAAAGATAACCATCGCTGTCTGTTATTGGGCTTCTCACCTCTAGGGGTGACAGATTCATACTTGTCTTGAAGCACTTATTCCGTTCTGGCTCTGATAAGGAATAAGCTGGAGAAATTAAACATGGGTCACTGCATGTGGGATTTATCCCCTGGGAATTTATAAGCCAAAGCAGATGAACACTACGAGGCCATAATTCTGGAAAAAATCAAACTCTCTGATTACTTTCAGAGCAAATCCCAAATTTCATAGGCTGTAGCATCCCAGGTTTTCTATCAGAGAATCTAAATAAGGCTTTCCCCATCCTTCCAGGATTTACAGTCCCTGCAGGAAGTGGCGCCCCACACCTGTGACCCCAGGACAACACGGCAGGGGCCTCGGGCTGGGTGGGAGAAAGCAGAAGCAGAGGTCCTGGCAGGAGCCACAGCCTTAGCAGGCCTGGGAAGGGCAGAGCAGGGGTCAGGCCCTTTTGGCTAAGGGGAAGGCTGCAGACGCGGCTGCCAGGCAGGTGGGGGACAATTGCAGTGACTGTAAGAGCTGCTGTGTAAGATCCTGAGTTTGACACAAGATCATCAAATCCTTACTTCAGCTCCAAGGCAGCTGGCATACAAGAAAGGCTGAGGAATACAAAGCCACAGAAATGGGTTTCGAACCGTTTTACCTCCCAAAGTTTAATCTCCTCATGGAAGCAATTTGGGTACACTTGTTGGTCAAAGCAGGCCATTCACACAGGTGAGAGGGAAGATCTGGCAGGAAAGGAAAGTGGGGAGAGGACAGGGACATATTGAGGGAAGACCATGGGCTCCTTGGGAGTAGGCTCTGTGCTGCATTCGTTTATTGCTAATGTTTGGTATACAGCAGGTATGTGTGGGATGTTTGCTTAATAAGGGGGTGGATGGAATGATAACATGACACTCAGTGTGACACTGGCAAACTGTGGACTTCTTGGACTACAATTTGCAGGGAGTCAGGGGTGAATACTGAGCAGAGAGATGGAGGAAGAGCACCGTCCAAATGGATCTGCAGAAATGTGAGAATTCTACATCCCTAGGGACATAGAGCAGGGTTTGTCCAATAGCTCCCCAAAAGGGACCCTGTGCACCCAGGCAGCTCTACCTTGCATGGTGATCTAGGCTGTGAGTAGAGGAGGAGGTCCTGGCATGCACATTCAGGAAAACTGGGAGCTGAGAGTCTACCCACACTCATTACCCTCCCTCAACATCTTCCTGCCTGCCCTCTCCTGGGTGAGGCCACCCAGTCCCTCCAGCACTAGAGCCTTTAGGTCTCTCCCCAGTTCTACCTCTCTCTTGTCACATGGGTCTAGTGATGTCACTGTAATTGCTTCTTCTCAGATCTAGCTCATTTTCTTCTGTCTACCCCATTGGACGTGGTATTTAGAACATACCCTTGTTTGTTTCCAAACCATCTTAGCATCTTTTTCTAAGTTGTTTCTTTTTGAAACATTCCCCAGAGTTGGAGGAAGATGGAACAAGAGGAGGAAAGATGCACTAACAAAAGGAGATCCCCAGCAGATCCCAAGTCTGTAGAATCCAAGAATTGGACTGTTAGGGCAGTACAGGTGTCACAAAACCAGGAAGAATTAGGTTGGAGGCACACCTGACTTGTGTCAACCAGAGGATGAAAGTCACGAGAAAACAGATCAGGAGGAGGCAAGGTGTGTGTGTGTGTGTGTGTGTGTGTGTGTGTGTGTCTGGGGTTGAGTGTAGCAGGCAGCTGTGCCAAATCTAGAGTAAATGACCAAGGTGAAGTTGGGATTGGTATCAAATATCAAACATTTTTGGATAGTGCAGTAACTACAGAAGAATTGTTTGATAATAGTTCCTTTGAGAAAGAGGTATGAAGAGCACATCAAGAGAAGGACTGTTGATTAGGTACATTTGCCTGGGGTACCAATCGGAAGGGACACAGCCTGCGTGCCATGTGCCTGCTGTTTCCAAGAGGATCACAGGCTTAGCATCACTCAAAGATGGAATGGATGGAGCTAGAATGCCCACCTCACATTTTTGCACTGGGTGAAAGGGCCTTTCCGAAATCTCTGACAGGTATTCATTAGACCATCTCTGAAAGCATTGTTGGGTACTGAGCGCATTTTCTACCAACGCAGTCCATTCAGCTAGACTTACCTGTGCGGAAGCTCTTCTTCCTGGACTGGTCAGAACCCTGCCCTCATTTCCTGCCCATGCAGGTCATAATTCTTGCTGTCTTGCGCTGTGAAGGATGAGTGCCACGGAGCATTTGTGCGTGACTTTAGCCCCCTGCTCACTTCTGCCCTCTCTCCTGAGGTCCTGTGGCCTGCACCTGTGGCCAGCGCCCACCCCGCCCACTGCTATGGAAACAGCTCCAGTGCTCAGAGCCTCCCTTCCCTGCCTGCACAGCCCATTACTGAGCTGCTGACTCTCACAAAGTTATTTCCTCTGTGAAGCCTTACTGTCCATCCATCTCCTCTACAACATCTCCCTGTTATTCAAGGAACTGATTGGCCATGCATGCAAAGGCCACTTCCCCAGGATCGGGAAGTAGTCCTCCTGCAGTTTCAGCCCAGTTGGCCAGTACCAGGAGGGGGTTTCAGGACAAGAACACCCAGGAAAGGACAAGTTTGTGTCCCCGACAGCAGAAGTCAGAAGCAACTAGGCCAGACTGGTGCTCAAGACAACCTCTCCCACCATCCAGGTGCACTGGGATTGGGTGAGACATTTCCCTGGGCAGCGGTGTGAGCAGCTGGTGGGATGTGAGCTAAAGGGTGGGCATTTATTTGACTGATAGAGGTGCAGGTTATGTAAGCAAATGGAAAGTGGGGGGTGAGAGGTTCAGGCTAGGAAGACAGGAGAGAGAAGACAGCTGCTTTAGAAAAGAAAAAAGGCTTAAAGAAGAAATTTAGAAGGTGTGGATGTTGTTATAATGCAATATGTTTCTCTTCGTTGTAACCTTAAAAAACCTTCTTCTTAAATAATAATTTTTAAAGAAATCTACCTCCCTCTTACTGGTTTTATGAGGTAATTTGTGAGGTGGCAGAGGAGGAGAACATTTGGGGGTGTATATTTGGATGATTTTTTTATGCTTACGTGTTGAGAAAAGACTTAAAAGTAGACAGAGGCAACTTGAGAGGTCTTAGCTAAATTCAGGTTGTAGGAGTTGTCAGGGCTTAGAGCCTTTGAATATGGCCTAGGGAGAAGGTGGGTGACAGGCAGCTGTACCCCACTGTGCCCATTCCCAAGGACTACATTCCTAAAAACCTTCTTGGGTGAGAATCACAGACTGACAAACTAACATTACTAGTAGGACAGTGTGAAAGTTGGTGGCCATAAATACTCCGACAAATATGTCTCACATTTCTTTAAAAACTGGGGACAAATCACCAAATCAGGGAAACACAAAGGACATTTTATACATTGCAAGTAGATGACAAGGATACTATACAATTGATATCCATTTACCATTTCTTATTTCTAAGTAATTTTAAAGATCTTTCTTCCCTGCAGCTTCAAAGAGATGCAAGACCATCTTTGATAAAATGCAGGTTGAAACGCACAGCTTGCGAAGCAATTAAAACACACCTTACTGGGCTCTCCCAACACCCTTTTACAATTTGTGCAAGGGGGCCATCTTCGCCTGCCCTCAAATGAAAGCAAGGCCATTTCCTGGCTCTTTTATCAACTTTCAAGGCACTGGCAGTTCCATGGTCATTTTAAGTGCCAACCATTGTCTCGATTTAATAACCAAATGCTGGCTCCAAGATGTCAGCCAAAAACTGAACAGGGTTTGGTCATGAGTGTTTCTTGTTCCCCAGCTCAGATGTGGAGTTCCAGAAGTGTGGGGATTTGGGATTGATGTTTTGATTTCTCAGTATTGTGCTTCAATGGTTCCCTGCGTGTCAGCTCTCTGATGCTTCTAATCCCTCTGGGACTGAAAGGCAAGGAGGAGACATAGAGAATAGGGACAGTCCTCTTTGAATGGCACCACCATTCACTGCCCTAGCACTGAAGGTCCCGGCAGAAGCCTGGGCATTGCTGGACAATTTGGAAGTCTTGCCCCTGAGGAATTTCCCTGAAGCTTCCCCAGTCCAATGGGAAGCAGTTCTATGTGGGTGAACACTCCACCTCCTTCCTTACACCTTGGAAATCCACGTTCTTGGTGGTGGGGTCTCACCACCACTACTCTTAATTGAAAAGTCCCCACTCAACCCACAGTCCCACACAGGCTCAAATCAAGCATTCCCACATCCAACCTTTCAAGAAACACCAGGTCTCCAAGTGCAAGATTTCCCAGGTTCCAGACGAGGAGTCAGACCTCAAAATCAGGGAACATTCCAAGCCCTTTGGATGATCCCGGAAAGGGTGTCTCCCCAACCTCAAGGCAATACCCCAAATACAAGAGCATCTTTGCAGACATCTCCCTGGGAATTTTCTTTCTTTCATCCTTTTTAACTCTCTTTTCAGCCACAGTGAGGAAGAAGCTGGTGTCTGGACAGGGCCCTGATGTTTCCCTAATACATCCCCGCCCCCCATGACTCTGAACTCTAATCTGTTACCTTGTGGCACTCACCAGCATCTTTGGTTTCAACATCATGCCTCAAATTTGTTTCAAGATAATTGCGTGCCAAGAGGAACTTTTATTTTTTCTGTCTTTGGTCTCCCTTCCAAATGTTCTATGTCTTTATGATTCTGTGACTCAGTAGCTAAAACACACTCTCCAAGTCACAAGATGGAATGACTCACACCTATTTTGCACTCTTTGTAAAGCCCGAGACGCAGGATGGCTTCCTTAAATAGCTGGAGTATTCCAGAATTCCAGGTAAGGAGGTAAAGAATTTGAGGGAAGAGAGAACACCAATGCGGGGGAAGGATTTTGTGCTAAGAATTAAAGAGAGTGAGTTTTGTACTTTGCTTTATACTGGAAAGATGATGGCTAGAACCAAATAGAAGTACCTGAAAAGATGACATATGGTATTCAGTACTGGGGACCTGTGTCATGGAGCAGCTTGCATTGCTTCATCACAACATCTCAGTCTTCAGAGCAATGGTGCTCATCCCCTCGTTGGCTTTCATACTTTGATTAGCTGTTGGTTGCTCTAGAAAATCTGCCTGACCTCAGTCTATATTGAAGGCCTTTGCTCCTTTCTGTAGGAGCAGGCTGTAGCAGAGTGCTATCACAGTATGTGGTAGTCATCTGTGAGGTTACGCCACAGCCACAAATAATCCCCCAACCTAGGCAGCTTAACAGAGCAAGGGCCAAGCGCGCTGTCATGCAAAGCCCAGAGACTCTCCAGGGCAGCTCAGCCTGCCAGGCTGCTGGGGTCTTGGGTCTCCAGTTCAGCAAAGGCTGTTGTAGTGGAGAAAGAAGCAACAGGAAGGACGTGCATGTATTCCCATGCTTCAGCCAGGGAGTGTACAAATCGCCTCCCCCAGGGCCTGGTCAGGATGGGTCACATGATCTTGCATAGCTGTGAGGGGTGTGGCACTGGTGGGAGGACACATGGAGAAAGACTTTTGGCAAGGTCTACTGTAGTTGTTCACCCTGGTCCCCCAAACCTGTGTCATCCCTTCAGTGTGCTGAACCTGAGCTGATCTGACTTGACAGGAGCTCAGAGTGGGTAGAGGGTGGGCTGCTAGGAGTCGGTGGGTGACCGAGTGTGCAAAGCCCTCCATGTTGGCAGAGCCGTCTCAACTATCCTTTTTAAGCAATAAGAGCCACCCTTTGCTGGACGGCCTCCTGGTGCCTTCACTGCAGTCTTTCTGTTCTGTGCTGC
>PVKS010018467.1:5268-40142 GCA_004027875.1 Aplodontia rufa
CAGATCCCATACGGATCATGGGAACAGAATAAAGAGTCTAGCAAGAGTCCTGCACAAATACAGTCAAATGATTTTTTGCTAAGTTGCACAGACAATTCAATGGAAAAGGGGTCAAGATCATCATTTAAACAAAGGGCACTTTAATAATTTAATATCCACATGCAAAAAAAAGGAACCTCAAGCTATAACTCCCTCCTTAACAAAAGTGAAATCAAAATGGATCATAGAACTACACGTTACATGAAAAACTATAAAGAAAAAACTCTGTGACCTCAAGTTAAATGAAGTTTCTTAGGTATGACACAAAACTAGATCCATAAAAAGAAAATATTGGTAAACTGGACTGTATCAAAATTAAAAGCTTTTGCCTCTTTCAATATTCTGGCTTCAGGATATGTAAAGAAAACTTGGGGGAAAGGTTTGAAAAGACACTTCAAAGATCTCTACAGATAGCAGATAAGCACATGAAAAAAAAGGTCTATACTGTTAGTTATTAAGGAAATGCAAACTAAAATCAAAACAAGATACAACACAACTATTAAAATGTCCAAAAATTAAAAAAAAACCATAAGCAATACATGACAACATCCGGTGCTGGTGAGGATGGAAAGCAATTCATACACAGATTATGAAAATGAAAAATGGTCTATGGAATGGAAGATAATCATGGCCTGTGATTCCTCTGACAGGGACTAGTATCCAAAATTTACAAAGAACTAAAAAAACTTAATATCAAAAACACAAGCAATCCAATCTATAAATGGGCCAGAGAGCTAAACAGAAACTTCTCAAAAGAGGAAATCAAGCAAGCCAATGAATACATGAGAAAGTGTTCTAAATCACTAGTAATCAGAGAAATGCAAATCAAAACTACGTTAAGATTTCACCTCACTCCAGTCAAATTGGCAAAGATGAAGAATATGAATAGTAACAGATACTGGAGGGGTAGCAGGGAGATAGGAACACTAGCACCCTTCTGGTAGTTCTGCAGACTGATACAGCCACCCTGGAAAGCAGTGTGGAGACTCCTCAAAAAAATTAGGATTGGCAGAGAGATTCCACCTCACTCTAGTCAGTGGCAAAAATGAAGAATACAAACAATAACATGCTGGAGGGGTTGTAGAGAGAAAGGAGCACTAAAACACTGCTAGTGGGACTGCAAACAGGTGCAGCCACTCTGGAAAGCAGTGTGGAGACTCCTCAATAAACTAGGGTTGGAACTACTTTATGACCCAGCTATCCCACTCCTGAGTATTTCCCCCAAAGAGCTAGAATCAGCACACTACAAAGACACAGCTGCATCAATGTTTATAGCAGCTCAGTTTATAATAGCTAAACTATGGAACCAACCTAGAAGCCCCTCACTGGATGAATGGATTCATAAATTGTGGTATATATACACAATGGCGTTCTACTTCACTATTAGAGAGAACAATATCATGCCTTTTTCAGCCAGATGGATGGAAATGGAAAAAATTATGCTGAGTTAAATATCCCAAACTCAGAGATTTAAGGGCCAAATGTTTTCTCTCATATGTGGAAGCTAGTATAAAACCTACGACAGGATGATAGTCAGCTGAGTTTAAGCAATAAACTCCCCATAGTTGAAACTCCACATGAGCTGGGTGAACCATATCTAGGAAGGTGGGAGGAGAAGGGAGAGAGGCAAAAAAGGAAGGAAGGGTAAGGTGGGCTACAATACAACAAGGAATACTCAAGTCCCATTAGAAGCCTAGCTACACACAGATAGGCAGAGAACCTGAGAAATGTCAACAATTATTATACATGTACATGTTCATTTCAAACTATAATATTGTGGACTTACAAAGGAGACATGAGTTCAGGGAATGGATGAAGCGGGGTAGATTCTGGTCTAGGATCAACCTCAACTTACTCACTATGTCAATATCCATGTATGCATGATTATGTAACAATTCCCTCCAATATGTAAGTCTATGTCAAACTAATAATAGAAAAAAAGAAGAAGAAGAAATTAGGATTGGATCTACCATATGAACCAGGTATCCCTCTTCTGGGTATTTCCCCAGAGGAGTTAGAATTAGCACATTACAGTGACACTGCAAAATCCATGTTCATAGCAGCTCAATTTACAATAGCTAGATTATGGAATCAACCCAGACACCCATCACTGAATGAATGGATCCAAAAGCTCTGGTATATATATATATATATATACAGTGGAGTTCTACTCAGCTGTTAGAAATAATAACATTGAGTCCTTCAAGGGTAAATGAATGGCAATGGAAGAAATTATGCCGAGCAAAATTAGCCAGTCCCCGAGACTCAAGGGTCAAATGTTTTCCCACATTTGTGGAGGCTAGAGTGGAGCCCAGGCTTGGGTAAAAGGTAGTCAAGCTCTTAGACCCACCAAAGGCATAGCAACACATAATTTAGAGGAACCACATATATGTAGGGTGAGTGGAGGAAGAGGGAAGGATGGAAGATGGGGCAGGGGTGAGGAGAGGGAGAGAAGATAGGAATCTAGGGAGACAATCAGCAATGTAGCATACTCCTTATCCCCCTTAGAAGCCAAATAATACTTATGCAATAATTTAATTGTAAAAAATTCACAATTCTAAATATATATGGACATTTATAATTGTTATAGGTAAGAAATAGAGAAGAATCAAGAGACTGAGGAATGGGCAATACGGAGGTGACTCTGGATTTGGATCACATGCATATCATATTGTTACTTTATAACTATACAACAACTCAACTCCTTAATAACAGAAAAAAGAAAGAAAATGAAAAATGGTGCCACTTTGGGAGAAGAATTCTACCACAGACGCACCAATGCAGTGCACTACTTTGGAAGAGTTTAACACATATTAATTGTACATATTAATGGGATTCAGTGTGATATTTCCATACATGCATACAGCTTGCACTGATAAGATCCAACCTCCCTCTACCCACCCTCCCTGAATACACACCCTTCCTAACTTCTACTAATCACTAGTCTATTTCAGGTTGACTTTTTTTTAGCTTCACTATGAAAGCAAACACGTGGTACTTGTCTTTCTGTGTGGCTTGTTTCTCTTAACATAATGTCCTCCAATTCCATCATTTTTCTGCCAATGACAAAATTTTACTTTTCTTCATGCATGATTAATGTGTATGAGTATCCTTTATCCATTCATCTATTGTAGGATGCAATAAATGTGGATATGCAGATGCCTATTTTATTTTATGACTTACACACCCATAAGTGGGATGGCTGGGTCATGTGGTAGATCTATTATCAGTTTTGAAGAAACTCTTCTCCATAGTGGCTGTACTAACTTACATTCACAGTGTATAAGTGTGTAAGAGTTTCTTTTTCTTGACCTTCTCACCAGCTTGTGTTAGTTTTGCTTATTTGTTTGTTTATAATGACCATTCTAACTGGAGTGAGAGAGCATCTCTTTATAATATTGAGTTGATACCGAGTGATATTGAACATTTTCTTCATGTAGTTATTGGCCTTTTGTATCCCTTCTTTTAAGACGTGTCTATTCAGATCATTTGCCCATTTTAATTGGCTATTTGTGTGGGTTTTACTGTTGCTTTTTGATAGTGGATCAGTTTGGGATTGTCAACTGTTTATCAGATGAATAACTGGCAAGGATTCCTCCTGTTCTGTAGGTTTTCTCTTCACTCTGATGATTGCTTCCTTTGCTATGCAGAAACTTTCTAGTTTGGTGTAACCCCACTTGTTAACTTGTACTTTTATTTCTTGTGCTTTTGGGGTCCTATCCAGAATATCATCACCTATACTAATGTCTTGAAGTGTTTCCCATGTGTTCTGTTCTAGTAGCTTCAGAGTTTCAACTCTACATGTCGGTCTTTGATCCATTTTGAGTTGATTTGTGTACAGGGTGAAAGATAGGGGGTCAGGCTTCAGTCTTCTGCATGTGGGCGTCCACTTTGCTCTGCACCATTTGTTGAAGGGCTGTTCTTTCTCCTGTATGTTATTTTGTGCCTTTACTGAGAATCAGTAGCAGATAGATGCATAGGTTTATTTCTGAGTTCTTTATTCCGTTGTGTTGGTCTATGTGTCTGTTTCTACACTGTTATGCTATTCTGTGTCTTGAAATCAGGTGCTGTGATGCTCCAGCTTTGTTCTTTTTGCTCAGATTGATCTGGCTGGTCGGTGTCTTTTGTGCTTCCGTATGAATTTTAGAATGCTTTTCTTGTTCTGTGAAGAATACCGTTGGTATTTTGATAAGGGCTGCATTGTGATAAAGTTGCACATATACTTTTCATATTACCCACCAACACTACTCCTAGATATTTTTCCTAGAGAAATAAAAACTTATATTCACACAAAAACCTGCGCATGAATGTTTAAAGCAGCTTTATTCTGTATCACCAAAAGCTGGAAACAGCCCACTACTCCTCAGCTGAGGAGTGAAGTGCGCTGCATCTGTATAATGGAATACTATTCAACAAGAGAAAGAAAAACTCTAGATAACATGGATTAATTTCAAACGTGTTATGCTAAGCAAAAGAACCCAGACTTCATTATATGCCTCTATTTGTTGTCACATTCTGAAAAAGGTAAACAAAGAGGTGTAGAGAAAAGATCAGTGGTTGCCAGGGAAGAAAAGTAGCGGAAGGGTTTAACTACAGAGTAGTAACAAAAGGGCATTTTTCAGGGAAACGAGACTTATGACTTTTAAAACATCTCAAGTTCACATCTGTAAAAGTTGTCTCAACTTGTTTTTTAAAGAGAGAGGTACAGAGAGAGAAAAAGAAAGAGAGAATTTTATTCAGCTTTTCATGTGGCTTTCACTGCTACGACACTTCGTTGTATTCGTGGTGCTGGGGTTCAAACCCACATCCCTGCACATGCCAGGCAAGCACCGTAACTGCTGAGCCACCGCTCCAGCCCCTTGCCTCAGCTTTTGAACCAACGTAATACTGTGATCATTGTTTAACATTACGATGAGTAATAAGGCAATGCAGGTTTTCCTGGGAATTTTGGTTTAAAAGAGAGAAGCAACTATAGTAAACATTGCCTATAAAAGTTTTAACCCAGGATCCCATCAGTGAAATCTCTAGGACCCCAAATACTCTGGTCCCTCTCCCTGGAGGGGTCAGCTCACATGGTCTCTTTGCCAAGCTGTAAATTCTTCCCACTCCGGGTCCAGGAAGGTGCTACACTCAGGGGCCACCCTCATGAGCTGCCTGGGTCTTCTTCTTGTTCCCCTCAGGAGCTCCTGGAGTCCTCCCCAGGGCTCCAGCAGCTGCTGTGTGGAGGTCCCTGTACCCACCCCCGGTATTGTTGCTCCACTCAGCAGCCGTTGCCCTTTGGCATTCTATAAGGGGGATACAGCCTGGCTTATAAAATCTTAGATTTTCTGAATGTCCTGCTTGAGCATCTCCCATCTAGCAAGAAAGTATGTATTTTGCCTTTTGTAAAGACTTATTGGAGGCTTTGTTGTACTATTTCACTATCCTCTCCCATAACCATGACAACCAGGGTATCATTAGGGAAGAATCAGCCCACTGCTGTAACCTTTGCCGCCAATTTGGAGATCAAAGTAGAATTTAGATATTAAGTCTCTCATACCACCCCTTCCCCAAATAAATTCGTTTCTAACTTCATTTCTAACTTCTGGCAAGCTTTAAAGAGACAATTTGATTCATCTTAAGTGATAAGTGGAAATGACTGAATATATTATTATAGCAGAAGGAAAGTATTAATATTTTAGGAGGCCTAACCAGTTAAAGGGTTTGTAGATAAGCTAGCTGTGTACTTGATAAAATTTCCCAATCTGTGAGTAGCTGCTGTCATACCCACTGTCATATTTCCTTGTTCCAGTGTGAAATAGAAGAGTGGGTCATACAAAAAGTCAGCCAGCCTGGGGTCAAGTCATGGCTCTGATATTTGTTTGCTGTGTGACTGTTATCTACTGTCCCACAGGATTGTGAAGAGTAAATATAATCATTTACATACGTACTAAAATGTAAGTTCCATGAGGGCAAAAATATTTGGGGGGCATTAGTGTGTGTTTTGCTCCCTGGTATAACCCCAGCTCTTAGGCAGTGGCTAGCAAAAAGTAGGCACTTAATAGTTATATTTCGAATCACCATTGAGTAGATTTATGGATGAATTAAGACCCCAAATGGGCAAGTTTCAGATATGTCTATTGCACATAATTTATAAGAAAATTTACAAACAAAATTAACAAGAAAATATAGCATAAGAATGCGTAAGTTTTACCTTGGGATTTTTACTTACTTATATTTTCTTCATGATTATATTCCATTTTTCATATAGAGTAAGTCTTAGACTATTTTTAGTAAGGATATGCTTATGTGAATGTGCATGTGTGTGCACATTCAGAGAATATGGATTAGGAATCTGTCACAGATTCTTGCAGTTGTCCACATCCCCAGTCGCCCATGTCTCCTGAGCAGTGGTCATCCAGCTAGGTGTGCAACAGAATCACCAGAAGCATCTGTTAAAAGCACAGATTGATGTACCCACTTCCAGAGGTTCTGCTTCAGGAGGTACTGCGGTTTGCATGTTGAGGCTTCATCCCCAACTCAACAGTGTCAAGAGGTACTGCGGCCTTTAGAGGAAAGAATAAAACAAGGGTGGCAGTGCACCCCATAATCCCAGCAACTCAGGAGGCCAAGGCAGGAGGATAGCAAATTTGAGGCCATCCTCAGCAACTTAGTGAGGCCCTAAGCAACTTAGAAAGATCCTGTCTCAAATTTTAAAATAAAAAGGGCTGGGGATGTGGCTCAGTAATTAAAGAGCCCCTGGATTCAATCCCTTGTACCAAAAAAAGAGGGAAGAATAATTTTCATGAGGGTATAAATTTTAAATTCTCGCTCTTACAAACTGGACTGGTTACCATGAGATGTGAAAGTGTCTTGTTTTAAAACAAGTCTAGCACCTCCCCTTGGGTCCCTCTCACACACCTGCCCACTTCCCCTTCCATTCCTCCACCATGCTGTGATGCAGCCAGGAGACCCTTGCCAAACACCAGTGCCATGTTGTTTGGACTTTCCAGCCATGGAATTGTGAGCCAAATAATTCTCTTTTCTTTATATATCACCCAGCATCAAGTATTTTGTTGTAACAACTCCAAGTGGACTAAGAAGGTCGAAAGTGGAGTCAGGGAATGTTTATTGTTAGCAAGTTCTCAAATGACGCCAGGGCTGCTGGTCTAGGGAATCTCACTTTAAAAAAAACCATGGCTCTAGATCTCAGCCACTCCAACTGGACCTGTCCATCTCTTGGTGCTCAGTACCCCAACTGCAGCTGCAGTCCCCAAGTGGGGTTAAGTCCATTCCAAGCTCCACCTGCATTCCTTAGCATTCCATTTCCGTTTGGAAATGGAATGAAAGTAGAGAAGTAAAAAATTCTATATTTTTGAAGTCTTAAATGATTAGTTCCAAAGGAAAGAATAAGACCCCCGCCCCCCAAGAGAAGGGTTGAAAAATAAGAAACTCTGGAAGCAACTAGATTTGAAACAAGAATGGCTGAATGTTGACGGCCCTTAAGCTTGGTGATGGGCACATGGAAATTTATTGCACTGATTGGAATGCTTTTAGTATGTTGGCTTAGAATTTTCCATCAAAAGTTTTTAAAACCAAAATTAGATTTTAGAGGAGCCTAGCATAAGATAGATAAGTATTATTTTAAGTTCACAAACTGACAAGAGATGAATCCACTCCATCGATGCTACTTAAACTTTTCCAATAAGCCACTAATAGCCTCAGAAAATTAATCCTTACTTAGGAGTAAGGAGCTAGCTAGCCCAAGATTGTTCTACCCCAATTCAGCCTTTGTTTGAAATCTTGTGATTTCACATCTTCCAAATGTGATTTTGCATTTTAGTTTTCATCCCTTTGGTTCTATCTAAAAACATTGTTTTAAATCACTGTTGTCACAGAAATGTTCCCTACCCATTCGAATTGTGGGTGGAGGAGCTGCTCCTTGGATGTGTGACCCTGTAGCTCCAGAGACACAGCTTTTAGTGTTGGAGACAAAGCACGTGTAAGAATCACAACCAGTCAAAATAATTACTAAAAAAGTTCTTTCTGTACATTTTCTCCAAAAGGACATTAAAATTGATATTCAGTTATTGTTCAGAGTCCATTCACTCAAAAATCACCCAAGTTTGTGTTCACTTGTATGTCTGCAACCAACCAACCCTTATATTAAGCTGGCATCTAAGGACATCTTGTATGGTTTAGATCAGCTGCTTCTGCCATTCCCGATTCTCTAGTCCAGCATGAATTAGTGCCCTCATCTTGAGATCCGCAGTGACAGTGACACTTGATTACAACTCTGGATAAACCTATCCAGAGTTTGGAATTTCCCTCTGGATTTTGCCTCTGTTCATTGGACTCAAGCTGATGCTTCAAACTTTCACTTTGAGTTGCCAGTTTTTGTAATTAAACACCCAGATCCCGCACTGAGTGCCTTTAGGTTGCACAGTTCCTGGAACAGAAATGGAACCAAGTATAGTTGTGTGTTTACGTCTTCTTTAGTTAAAGCCTGTATTCAGAGCAGAGTGTGAGAGCCACATGTGTGTGTGTGTGTGTGTGTGTGTGTGTGTGTGTGTGTGTGTAAATCAAAGAAAAATATTTTGGTTAAGAGTGTAATAAAACGTAAAACACTAGCTGTCCCATGATGTTGAAAATCAACCCTTCTGCTTATTCCCCAATGTCATCCCAAATTAGCTATAGGCTTGGTGCTAAGAATTTGGAATTAGGCCCTGGGATTTTTTTTTCTGTTTAGAATAGGGCTATTTAATTTAAAATTCTGGCTTCAAATATTGGTGTTTTACTCAGTTGCAAGCCAACCTAAATACCTAACAGTCCACAACCACCAAATATTACAACCCTGAAGCACATAACATAAATTAGAAAAGTGGGACCTGTATTCATTTCCTAGGGCTGCCATAACAAAATACCACTAACTGGGTGGCTTAAAACAACAGAAAATCATTCTCGCAGTTTTGGAGACCAGGGCTCTGAAATCAAGGTGTCAGCAGGGCTGGTTCCCGGGTGGGAGCCCCAGGGCCGGGAGACGGGGTGTCTGTTCTGGGCTTCTGCTACTCACTCAGTCCAGTGCTTGGCATTCTTTGGCTCCTGGCTGCCCAGCTCCGGTCTCTGCCTGCGTTGTCACCTGGCCTTCTGTGTGTCCAAATTGCTCTCTTCCTTCAGGACACCAGTCACATGGGATTTAGGGCTCCTCCAGTAGGTCCTCGCCTTCACTTGATTACATCTGCAAGGGCCCTGTTTCTAAATGAGGCCGCGTTCCCAGGGGCTGAGTGGACGTGAGTTCCAGTGCAGTCTCTGTGTGGCCGTGCAATTACACAGCGGGGTGCAGAGCCGCACGGTCGTGTCCATCCCATTCTTCTTTATGTAGAGTACTTTCCTGTTGTGGAGAGAGAGAGAGTATGCGTGTGTGTTTTCTTTCTTTGGTCTGTCAAATGACAGTACTTTAAACTCTAGCTGACAGTACTCAGGTGGTGCCAGGCCAGCAAGTGCCCTGTTCCCCTTCTGACCACAGGACAGCACCATCCCCCTGACCACACCCTGCCTCCCCCATGAGCAGGGCCCACCCCTCCCGTTGGGGTTGCTCCGCTTGATGAACGTGCAGAATGCGTCTTTCGTTTTCTGGTGTGTTCTCATCACCATGTAGCATCCTGCAATTCCCACACGGAGGGTCCCGAGATACAGTTCCTTAGTGGGAACCTCCAAAGCAGAGCTGAGCAGAGTGGTGGGCTGGAAACCCTGAATTCTAACCCTAGCTCTGACATAGCTGACGTGTTTTGCAGACAGCCATAATCCTCCCTGGCTGTACCCAGGGGGATACTCCCTTGGGTGCAGATTGCTGCATTCTGTGTACTACGTGGACCCTTTTGCTGTTGAGGGGTTGCTCTTTTCAAAATCACCCCTCTTGACTCCTGGTATTTTCTAATACCCAAAAGCTCTCACTAAATGTCAGTCCCTTATTGTCACTTGGGATCCAAAAGAAAAATGTTAAAGCCAGTCCCACACTGGGAGGTAGGATAGGTAAACTGAGGTAGGCGTGCACCGTGGAAAATGATTGCCCAGATGTCATTGTCCCAATACACAGGTCTTAAAAGCAGTGACACTTATGGAGTTGTAGATCATGCATATCATACAGCTGCTCATTGGGACTGGCGGGGGCTGATGGCATGGGAATCAAGAATAAAGGGGAAAATAAGAGAGGCAAACTCGTAGAGCAAAAGCACCCCAGACTGAGGAGTCTGGTGAGTTCCCACTTGGGGAGCTTAGACACTGCCTTTAGGATAGTAAAATAATCCTACTCAGACCTCAAAGAACAGAGCAGAGGCTCTGAGATTAATATTTAGATGTTAGAAGCAAGAGAGAGCAGCACATGAGGCAGGAGTGGTAAATATGTGGTTGAATGATTAGTACTTGGACAAGACCTCCAGGTTGAGCATGGGACTCCGGCATTATTCAGCAACATCGGCTGAGTACTAAATAAGACAAGGATCCTATCCTTCAAAAAAAAAAATCACAGTAGGCATAAGTTACCAACATTTTCTATATTTGACTGAATAAAGACAAGGGAGTTGTGTGAGATGGTTACAGGTCGGGTCAAATTACAAAAGACCTTATTATGAATCAGAGGAGGGTAGACTTTATCCTTTAGGCATGGAAATTTATGGGTAGAGGAGAAATAAGAAGAAATGGGTATATCAGGAAGATTAAGCTAGAATAGCATGCAGGGAGGTCCATGGTCAGGTTTCCTCTGTGGTCCAGGTGGGAGGCCAAGACAACCTGAATGTGAGTAGTAACTAGGCAGGAGAGGGCAAAGAGGGGACCAATATGGCATCAGTTTAAAGATGGTGATATGCCTGGTGAGTGAATGACTAGGGAGGAAGAAAAACAGAGAGGAGTCAAAAATGATTGTCAAAATCTGAGTCTCAATGATAGGAAATATTTTTTTTAAAAAAGGAGGCCATCAGAAAACAGGCTAATTTGGGGCAAAAAGATATTTTTGTCTAAGTGAATTGAGCTCTAAGAGACCATTGGAGGAATTATCTTCATGGAATTTCTTCTAACGGGCATACATAACATTTCCTGAGTGAAATGGACAGTTCCTGAGTGAGTGGACAGTTCAATTTACAGAGGACGGCGTGGCCTGAGCAGGAAGAGATATGACAGATACGCAAGGACCTGTTTGTGACATGAATGAACTTTTGTCTTCAGACTCTAGACTCTACCCATCTTCCTACTCTGCACCCCGTGTTAGATCCTAAAACCGGATCTCAGCGGCTACTATCCTGATCAAAAACCTTTCATGGCTCCCCAGTGCCCACGTGAAGCCCTCACAACCTGTCCCCGGTCTTCCCTTCCAAATTCATCTTCAGGGACTCTTACTCCACACCTCAGGATGCCCCTTCTCCAGCCACACTGGCCCACCATCCCTGCCAGCCATGCTCCTTCAGCCTCTGCCTTTCTCTGTCCCAGTGTCCTCGCCCCTGTCCTCTGTCTGGTGAACCACATCTCACACTGCCACCCCCTCCTGAGATCCTTTGCCCTTGCGAGACATGTCACCATCCCGTCTCTTCATGCTGAGCCACCAAAGACTCAGAGCTCCCAAAGCCACAGGTTGTGTCTTATCTTTGCCGCTCCCCGATAATCCATTGCCCAATTTATGGTTTTATTTGAACTACAGATGGGATCTATTTCATACGTCCTTTTTTGAGACTTAACAATACAAACTTTCTTTAAAGTCAGTAAATATTCAAAGGAAATTTGGAGTCAAAATAAATCAGCTGTTCAAATATTTTAAGGAATAAGAACTAGCCATACCTAACTCTAATTTAGCAATGAAATAAGGACGAAGCCTTGGTATTTCCCTTTATTGAAACCCCTCCCAACAGGATTATAAAGTGCCAGAAAGAAAGCCAACCTTCCTTCTCCCGTCCTCTCTGATTTCCATCCAAATGTGTAACATCAAAGTGCAGAAAATCACACAGGTTCCAGTCTCTGCAACTCAGAATGCCAAAGTGCAAAAAATCACTGCGTGGTATGTATATCTGTTTGTTTCACAGAAATCATAATTTGCACATGATCTCAAACTAGACCTTGTCTGCCTAAGAAGATCCATTTGCTTTTTTTTGTCTTAAGCAGAATTTTTATGCTCCATTGCATGTGAATGGAGGAGAGGAGGACATTTTCAAGATTAGAATTCTTACATAGGAATATCCAGATGTGAGCAAAAGTCCTTGGCAATCTATGGATACCTCCTAGGACAGTGTTCAAATTCATAAAATAAAATATGGAAGAGTGTAACTTTATAAGTATGTTGCAATATAATTATAAAAATAATTTAAAAAAACAATTTTGCAGTCAAATAATGTGGGGTTTTTTTAAACATTAAAATAGGAGACGTCCTGGAAGGTCTGATAATTATTGTAATTTCAAAGTTGTGATGAATTTTAAGTAAGATTTCAAATTATCTATAACATCTATAATATATAAACGCATGTGTGGTTTCTACTGGTGGCAAAGTCACAGTACTGCACACTCTTATGAGTTGTCCCTGACATTCATAATAGCAGGCAATGCTGAATTTCTGTTGGAGGTTGTAAATTAAAGATGGAATTCACAGACCCCTCCAAGGTGGTCATATGAAGTTAAAAGCTTTAGTCCCCTTTAGCTGATGCCATCTGAGGCTGACGCGGGTGTGTACCCACGTGTAGGCTTCCATGGGGGTTCATGTGACCAGCATGGCACGAGGCTCCAGGCCTTTAGCTGCCATCGTGACAGTGGCCAGTGATGTCTGACCACTGTGACCTTGGATTTGTTTTGCTGCTACCTCAGTTGAACTGCTGAAACATTAAGAAGCTTGGGATTTTGCCACGGAGAATTTAACCTTCATTTTTCAAAGGAAGAAACAGATACCTCGATTACAGTTATCTGTTTGTTATAAGGAGCCACCTTCTCCATTTGGTTGTGGGAGTGAAGGGTTTGGTCACCATCCATAGTGGCCATCAGAATTGTGGCATCAAGGATCTGAGACTCTGAGCTTGCATACACAGACTACTCCTATGTGAATCTCAGAGAAGGGTTCTGTTGATACAGATAGTGTACGCCTAAAATACGTGCCCAGCGCAGGCTGCTAAGACTGGAATGAAACCCACACGTCAAGCAAGAGTAAAGACTTCCTCGCATGGACATGGCTCTGAGGTTTCCCCTTGAACAGGCTGTGCCAGAGCTTGGTCTTCACTGACCAAGCCACAGGCCACCTGCACCTTTTGCGAGGGAGTTCTGGACACCATTACTGGCCCTGGAACTGCTTACAGGCACATAAATTGCAGACACAGCTGTTTTCTATATGCAAGGCCAGGTGAGGGCTAGGTTTGGAGCTGTTTCAGAAGCCATGTGGAATTGGGACCATATTTGCTAAAAATGTGATTTTTTTGAAATCATTTGCTAAATAATAAATATTCATCTAAACCTTCAGAGGGGATGTATGGGTAATCGTCGATGGTAGGAGCGTTCAGGGTCTCCCTTTTTCTCCTGTGTAGTATTTCAAATGGTTCTTTAATGGACTTTTGGGTTTCCAGATAATAACCTCTTCTACAATATTGCCATTCCCAGCAATAAAATCTTAGCCAGAAACAACCTCAATTCTAAGCTTTTGATGCTGTGAATGGGATTTTAAGGAGAAGCTATAAAAAAGGGAAAATGACTATACCCCACAGGAGTATTTCTGCTTGGACCATGTCCTTCGCATCAATTAAAAATGTTTTAGCTCTAATTAAGGTAATACATGCATATGGTAAAACAAATTTCAGATGGTAGTAAAAGATAAAATGGAAAATAAATGTCTCCCTTCTCATCCCCTACCCCAAACTAAGCCCAAGTTTCTGTCCCCAAATGTTAACAATTTTATAACCAGGCTGCTCTTAATAATTTTATATGCAGATTTCTGCATTTGTTTCTATATAAAAGTAAACACAAATGGAATCATATCAAAAACACTGTTTCATTTAAAAATATATCATCGAGTTCTTTCCACACCCTTGTACATCTATAACCTCATCCTTTTTAGGACCACTTGGTCCTTCCTTGTATGGATACCCAACATTACAGTTTATGGAAGCAATCTTTCACTGACAGGCATTTAAGTTGTTTCTCTATTTTAAAAAATCTGCAGAGAATATCTTCATGACAAATATTTTTGTACACTTGCAGAAGTTTCTCACTTAAGCACTTTCTGGAAGTAGAATTCTTGGATCAAAGTGTGTGGACATTTACAAGGTTTTACCAGTGTAACCAAATTGCCCTCCAGTGTAGCTGAATCGGTTCACATTCTCACGAGCCCAGCTGTGGGCCCTTGCTTGCTTGCACACCTAGCAACACTGACAGTATTACATTTTTTTTAAATGTTTGCCAATCTGGTGGATCAAAAATATCTCACTGTGGTTTTAATTTGCATTTCTTAAATTATAGGTAAGACAGAACAACTTTTTATTTGCTTATAGTATCCTTGTACATGTTTTTCTGTGAATTGTCTATTTATCATTCTTTGCCTGTCTTTTGTTTGACCACTCTACCTTTTTCAGCAAATAAATATTAAGTTCCTAATATGAAAGCACTATGCTGAGCCCATAGAATTGTAACAGTAATTAAAGGCCATTGTCTTTGCCCCTTTGGAGCTTATAGTATACTAGGAAACAAACATTAATAAAATGATCATATGGATGGGTTTATGTGAAAACTGGGTTAAAGGCCTTGAAGGAAGCTTTTTGTGTCTTATAGAAACTAGGAAAGAAGCAGGCTGGACAGGACAGCAAAAGATCTCCCCAGGGCAGCTGATGTCCAAGCAATGAACAGGATTTAGAGTTGGGGGCAGCAGGGACAGCATTGTGGAGGAAACATTACATCGTTGAGAAGCTAATATCAGAGAACACAGCACAGAAAAAAAAGGGTCAAGGACACAGTTGAGGCTGGGGCTATTTCAGCTGGGTACACATATGACTGGGCTTGATTTATTTTTACCCTTGAGTTATGAAAGTCATTGAAAAAGTTTGAGCCAAAGTTGATGATCTAATCCGAGTACTGAGAAGAAGAAAAAAAAAATATCTTCTCTGGCTTAGAAGACGACTAATTAGAAGGTTCTTCAATGAGTCCAAAAGAGATCTGCTAGTATCTTGGACCTGGATTATGGAAGGGGATGTAAAGAGAAGTAGATGATTCAAAAATATGGAGGAGGTTAAATAAAATCTTATGGTGGATTAGACACAGAAGGTGAAGAAGGGAGGACAGGCCTAAGATGTTTACTGGATTTCTGATTAGGTGGACGATAGTACATTTCCTGGGATCAGAAACTGAAAGATTGGGCGTGAGTTCACCCTTAAGATACCCAAGTGAAGCTGTCAGGTAGGCTTGCTATAAAAGTCTGGGGCCAGAGGCAAAGTCTGGCTGGGAATAAATGTGGAAGTCACTGGCATGTACTGATTGAAGGCATGGCTTAGCTGACATTGCTGAGGAAGAAGTACAGTGCCTACGGCAGGGCAACCCTTAACCCTAAGGAATTCTCACATGTAATGGCCACATGAGAACAACCAAACAGAAAGCAGAACAGGCTGAGAACAGCAGAAAACCCGCTGAGTGCAGGGTCCCAGTGGGAGTGGGAGACTATTACAGTAGAAGGAAGCCGTGCTCAGGACTCTCCTTCACCTCGGAAGAGACCTGGAAAATGACCATTGGAGGTAGCAACCAGGTGGCCTTGGTGACATTCAGAGAGCCAGACTGGAGATGGTTGAGGAATTAGAGGAAAGCGTAGAGATGGAAGCACTGTCCAGACCACTCTCAAGAGATTTGGTTCTTTAAAAAAAAAAAAAATTAAGAGAGAGAGGGACCATAAGAGAGAGAGAATCGAATGTATTTAGTTTTTCATGTGGCTTTCATTGCTCTGACACTTCGTTGTGTGTGTGGTACTGGGGTTTGAAAGTGGGTCCTTGCTCATGCCAGGCAAGTGCTGTAACCGCTAAGCCACCATCCAGCCCCATAAAAAAGAATATTTTTTGTTTTAATTTCAAAAAAAGAAAAAAAAAAGTCCCAAACCTGTCCTTTCTTAGTCTCCCCTGACTTTTCTTTGCCACTCAGTCAGCTGAATTGATTTTATAACCCAGTATTCAGAGTTCCCTGGCTGTGCTCTCCAGTGGCCATGGCAACCAGCCAGCCGAGGATCTTGTGTGGAGGGGAAGACGCCTGAGTTTGTGAGACTCTTCTGCCCCCTTGTGAAACTCTTGCCTGTGTGGACCTAGTCTCTGGCAACACCCTCATGGAAATGCTGCCAAAAGTGGGTTTAACAAAGAAAGAGTCTTTATATTTTTGTGACACCTACTGAACGATTTAAGGATAAATGGGATGTGGGATTTGCAAAGCAAAACAAGATAAGCCATGAGTTGATCACTGTTGAAGCTTGTTGATGGGTATGTGGGGATTTATTGTACCTTTCTCTCTACTTTTGTTTATGGATAAAATTTTTGTAATAAATTGTAAAAATTTAAACATAGATATTCTGTAGAGTGAAGGTACAAAGAGCCAGTGTGGCATCACGAGTCTGCTATGCACATGGCATTTAAAACTGGAAGATCTCTAAGCCCAATCCACCACTAGCTTGCGGGTTTCAAATTGTCAGATGTATTTGAGGAAATTCGACTCTCAGACACTGCCTTTTCTTCTCCCACTGATCCAAACCCCTTGTTCCTTGTCCCTTTGTCCCTTATTACCCACCTCCTGCATGCGGATTCCAAAGCACAGATCTGTCACTATGTTCTCATGAACTCCAACACCTCCCCTCACATCTCTGAACAGGACTCTGGAAAAGGGAGACAATAACATCTGCTTAGCAGTGTTATGAGGATGACATTGGCACAGCCCACAGCCTCAAATGCCCAGAAGTCAGCAAGGTAATAGAAATGAATGAAGCTGGCCAGATATAGGAGAAACGCATGCAATCCTCTCGGCCTATCTTGAGCTCTTCGATCATTAGTAGACACACAAGTAGAAAAAAATTCTATTCTATTGGGAAAAAAATGCAAGCAGGATACCAAATGATATGAACCCTATTCATAAACAAATGAATAATAAACTGAGACTTCGCCTCTGTGGTGAAGCGCAATATGGAGCGGTGGGCTTTGGGGCAAATCAGAGCACACAGGTCCCCTATAACAAGTCAGTCCTAGGCTCCAGCTGACTGACAGCCAATGCTAACATGTCTTCCTGTTTTACAAGAAAAGCTAGAACTCTATTTTATGTAAAATCTCCCAAATCTCAAATTTGGGCTCAATAATTCTAAAAAGGAAACATCACTAGAGCCAAAACAAGCCAGAATCAGAGACTGGGCTGCCAGTGTGTGGCCTCTCCCCTAGGTAATGGCCTATCCTATGACTTCCTTTCCTAACCCCTTTTCTCTTCCCCCTTTCCTTTTCCACATGCTCTTCTCCTAACGCTAAGTCCAGGCGGTGGAGGGGAATGGAGTGGGTGAAAGACAGTGGAAGCCCGAGGGGCTGTGCCTTCGATGCCTGATCAAGGTCAGGCCCGTGGATCAGCACACGGAGGACCGTGATGAAAGCCTGGTTGGAGGCACAGGCCAGCGACTGGGCTGTGAGCTCAGTTTCTTTTGCAAGCCCGAGCTGCTCTGAGGGACTCTGTTTTTCTCAACAGCCTTGCGAAGTCGTTCTGGCCGCTCCATCATCAATGGGAACTGGGCGATTGACCGTCCCGGGAAATACGAAGGCGGAGGGACAATGTTCACCTACAAGCGTCCGAATGAGATTTCAAGCACCGCTGGAGAGTCCTTTTTGGCCGAAGGTCCCACTAATGAGATCTTGGATGTCTATGTGAGTTTGGATGGTTCTGGACTATCTTCTAGATTTTTGTATTTTGTTGCTTCCAAAGAACACACTTAGAACAAATAAGCAATAAATCATCGCCCAGGCTCAATAAAATCATTTGCTTGGAGCCTGTTTGAGGCACCCCTTACATGCTTGGCATTCATCTTTCCATTCACCTCTGGATGTTCCTCGCTCACAGAAACTTTAAGCTCTCCCAGATGCTTAGTGCCCTCAGAGTTTATTGACCCAGTAAAACCAATTTTACTTGTTGAACCAAATCAGAGGCAAACATATCCTTTATTTCATGAGCATTGGATCTCCTCCAGGCACTTTCCTCCTGATGCTAATTTGGCGTGTTTTCTTTCACGGGCAAAAAAGCAAATGCCTAATGCAAGACAAGGAGGCTCCCAGCTCCCAAACTCGACTGAAGCAGATGAAGAAACCAGCACTCCAGACTACTCCAGATGAAACAGTAAAGCTTAAAGCAATAGCATCAAGGGTTACTAGAAGTTCCCTGCTTCACAAAGAGAACTGTGACTTACTTTACTCAAAACTAAAATGTTAAAATGTCCCGGTTTTTAAAAGAAACTCCTAGAATCCAGTCTACTGAAAATATAAGGAAGTAAAGGGTAACAAAAAATAAAAACTTAAAATGACATTTGGATAAAAAGAATGAGCTCACCCATAAATATGCATACTCTTACTGTCCCAAAAGCCATGCTGGTCTACACAGTATTTGCTGTGTCCGAGTTTTAGAAATAGAATTAATTGCATTGTGATTATTTCTCCAACTATACAGTTCTGTGTCCATTCCTCTTAGGTCTATGTAGTGCACTAGAAATTACAAAGAAAGCCTTGTTGTAGTCAATTTGGGATATTTTTTTTTAGGCTGTCCACTTGGAGGGTTGACTGGGTAAATTTGAAACGGTATCAGGTAGACACTGGGGTTGTGTGAGGCCTACTGTGGGTGGTCTGGGAAAGGCAGCCAACAATAATTTCATAAACAGGACAAGGCTTGGACAGGCAGAATCCAGAAGAGGCACAGGAGAGGAATGGGGGCACTAACAGTGTGTGAATGGGAAGCCAGGGGTTTGGGGTAGACAGCAGGAACCTGAGGTCACACAGCTGTGTCCCTCCGGGCTCTGTGCTCACTGCCACATTCCCACACAACACCAATGAGTTGGGGTCAGTTGGTAGCATGAGGAGCCCAGCGCTTCCGGCGTCTGTCCAGCTCTGGGTGACTGACAGGTTGAGACCTACTCCACAAGGAGGCAGCGGGCTGGTGGGAGGTGATGGCATAAATAGGAAGGACAGGCACAGCATTCCCTGTGCAGGAGCAAGTCAGAGGTGCCTGTAGGAACACAGGACCTAACAAACCACTGTGATGCTCATCTCCTCCTTCTCTAGATGAAGAAATCAAAACCTGTCCCACTCAGAGACTTGCTCCAGGAAACACAGCTGGTCAGCTAGAGAGCTAGCTCATCAAGCACCACAGATGGAAATATCAAAACATGACGGTGTCTCCTTGCTTGGCCCATGTGTATACTGTAGATTCTCATTCTGTTGCTTCATTGAGCCCAACCCCTGCTTCCCATCATGACAGCCGTGGGCAGGAAGGACTTTGTGCTCCAAAGACAACAGGGAGGGCTTTACTGCACTGGGCAAGCTCATGCACACAGAGTTTTCATCCCAGACACCATTCCAGGGCTGACTTCCATGCAGCTTCCTGCTTGCTGTCCTGTTTCTTTGTCACTGGTTCCTGAGAGACTATGACCCAGGGAGACTTACTTCCCTTATGACTGTTTTTCTGACCCCATCTCTTTGTGATTCTAGAACTTTCCATAGATGAAAAGAAAGTGGGACTCAGAAAGCCAACGAGGGGCAGACCTTGACCCAGCCTCACCAGTCAAGTAGAGGACTTTAAAGAAACCTAATGCTCCAGGTCTGCTCTGCCAAGGAGGTCTCATCCTTGTTGGCATGACTGTCTCTCCACCCAGTGTTCAAACAGGTTCTCCTGCAGTGTAGACATATTTATCTGTGTGGGACAGAGACAGCACTGAGCAAATCCAAAGCCATGGCTTAGGGTGGCTGGAAGCCAACAGGAGGGTTCCACCACTGTTGCCCCTATCCTTCTATTTGGGATTTATAAAATCTTGACTCTCGGCCTAGTTGCCTTCTGATCTTCTCAAGAATCAAGTTCTTCGTTCTTCAAATGATGAGAAGCCAGCTGGAACTAACTTGGTTTAATCTGCTACCAGGTCACTAACATTACTAGACGTGAATGAATCTTCTCATGTGGCAATAATGCCACTCATGCCCTCGAAACCCAGGCCCTTGGGAAAGGGACTGTGTGTGTGTATGTGTGTGTGTGTGTGCCACAGCAGTGACACTGACCTTTCTGTCATCAGATGATACACCAGCAGCCCAACCCAGGAGTCCACTATGAGTACGTTATCATGGGAACCAACGCCATCAGCCCACAGGTGCCGCCTCACAGGAGACCAGGTAAAATCCCTTGCTTTGCCACCAACACACTGAGACACTTCCTCCCTCTCCTCTAGAGCCTCTTCCCTCTCTCTCAGTCAACACAGAGAAAGCCATGAGCACCTGTTTCAAGGTCAGTGGGCCTGGATATGGAAGAATGATTCACCACTGCTCTAAGCCTCACTGATAAGACCATTTTATTCACTTGATTCAAAAACAAAGTGAGCATCCGGGTCTGCCTTTCCCATCAGGCAATTTAATATGTCTCGATAGTGTCCTATTGCAGCTGTCAGCAAAATACCTCCAACTCCAAGACAAATTTACTGTCTTGCAGTTTCAGAGGTCAGAAGTCTGAAAAGGGCTTCCCTGGGCCAGAATCAAGGTGTTAGCAGGACCAGGCTCACTCTGGACACTGCAGGGGAAAACCCATTCCCTTGGCCTGTGCAGCCTGAAAAGCGCCCTGTCTTCCTTGGTTCTTGGTACCTTCCTCCATCTTCAAACCAGCATGGCAACACCTTCAGATCTCTCCAACTCTGGCCCTCTTCCACCATCACATCTCCTCTGAATCTCATCCTCCTGTCTCTTTCCTTTAAAGACCAATTAGATTACATTGCCCCTGCCACACAATCCCAGATAATATCTATCTCTCTCTCTCTCTATCTCTATCTCTATCTCTCTCTCTTTAGGAGAGAGGGACAGTGAAAGAATCAATTTTGTTTAATTTTTTCTGTTCCTTCATTGTTCCGACACTTTGTTGAGTATGTGGTGCTGGGGTTTGAACTTGCGTCCTTGAGCATGCCAGGCAAGCCCCCCAACCACTGAGCCACTGCTCCAGCCCTCCGTAAAAATCTCTTAATCATATCTGCAATGTCCCTTTTGCCATATGAGGTAACATATTTCACAGGTTCCATTAGGACATGGACCTGTTTGGGGGCTGGGTGGATGATCTGTTTACTATATGCCATTTCTCTTGGTCGCCTGATGCTCCTGTTAATAACGGTCTGACCTATCAGAAAAGGGTCACAAATTCACACCAAATGGTCCACCCTGTGACTTCCCAGAGGGCACTGCTGATTGGCAGTGGTGGTGCTGGGTGTGGTGCTGCTCTCTGCAGACATCACCGTCTAGGTGATGAGCGAGCCCCCTGCCCTGATGGAGACTGTGGACATTCCAGTGACAGTAATCACTCACACGCACTGAGTCCTCGCTGAGTTCTCACAACAGTGTTCAGAGGCAGATGCTGTTATTAGCCTCAATGTAAGAATAAGTAAATGTAAGCTTACAGAGATTGAGCTTATCCAGGTCCTTCAGCTGGCCAGTGACCTCAGGCTGGCCTGTGTGACTATCCGCTGTGCTTGTTACACTGCCTGGGGGTGTCCTGGTCCAGCACCTGTCCTAGGAAGAGAAGGGACAGGTGCCAGACGTGGCCCATCCATCATTCCATTGGCTGCTGGTTGTATAACTAACCTCTCTGATTCCAACCAACTGGGGAGGAGCCAGATGGCTGCCTGGAGACTGTATGTGATAGGTGCCCACACATGGGAAAAGGGTGTTGTCCAAACTCCAGCTCAGCACAACACCCAGACAGAATTTGGATGCCAATTCCAGGACCGAAACAGTCTGAAAAGTCAAGCACAGATGGCAAAATCCTGGGATTTCAGGGATCCGTTGCCGATTTACAGGGACAGTTGGACAGACTGAAGTCTAAGGGAAAGATGATGATCCATGACAGGCCTAATGGATCTCAGCAAATGGGTAGCATGGGGATTCTGGGATCATCTGCCTGGAATAGAGCAGGCCAGGAGGGTCAGCTGTAAAAAGTGATGAAGGGAAGGGGACTTTATGGAACAGGCGCCATCCTCCGTGTCAACAGAACCGGGAGGCCAGAGTCTGAATCCAGCTCTCGTACTTGGTTTCTGTGCACCCGCAGGAAAGACAGTAACTTCTCTGAACATGTTCACAGACTACAAAAAAAAAAAAAAAAAAAAAAAGAGAGAGAGAGGGAAATAAAGACAACTTTCAAAAGTAGTCTTTTTGGAGAGATGGATGGATATTTAATAAATGAGGTATCTCCATTCTCACATAATGCCCAGCACAGACAAGATACTAAAAAGATTTTTTTAATGTTTTTGTGTAACGATATCCTGCACATCGTTTTTATCTATATATCTGGTCCTCCTTCTGCTGGCCTAATCTGCATAGAAGATTTTAAGGCACAAAGTGGTTTAAAGCCATCAAAGTAAAAAGCACTGGTAAAAGGGGGGAGAAAGCCCTACACTTTGAACTGTTTCCAATAGTAACTTTAGAATTTGCCTCCTTATTCTATATTAAGTTGACACATACTTGAACAATTCAATCAAAATGGAGATACATAAAGTCAAAATAGCTGCCACATAATTGCCAACACTTGGAAGCAACCAAGATGTCCTTCAGAAGGTGAGTGGATAAACAGTGGCACATTCAGACAGTGGAATTGCGTTCAGTGGTGAAAATAAATCAGGTTTCAGGCCACCAGGCATGGTGGCACACCTGTAATCCCAGCAACCTGGGAGGCTGAGGCAGGAGGATCGCAAGTTTGAGGACAGCCTCAGCAACTTAGCAAGACCCTGTCTCAAAAAAAATTAAAAAGTTGGGGGATTACGGATGTGGCTCAGTGGTAAAACACCCCTGGATATAATACCAAATACCAAAAAGAGAGAGAGAGAGAGAGATGGAGGAATCTAAAATATATATTACTAAGTGAGTCTGGAAAGGCTATATACTGATGGAATTCAACTATATGACATTCTAGAAAAGTGGGAATTAAAGAGACAATACAAAAATCAGTGGTTCCCCTTTCAGACTAGAGGAGGAAAAGGAGGAAATAAAGATAGACAACCAAACACAAATTAATACCTCAAAAAGTACCTGACACATCTGTGTGCGTCTACGTGTATGCAATGAATTCTATGCCTTTTTAGTTCATCAAACAACATACCACAGACACCTCTCTATGTCAGAACACGTATGTGCTACATTCTTTTTTTTTAATTCACATAGAATTCCATTTCATAGTTGCAGCATAATATATTTAAATTACTACTCTCAGTGAGCATTGAAATCTATTCTACTATTTTGCTATTTCAAATAATAATAATATTTGTGAACATACTTGCATATACAGCTTTATATCTAAGAATGAGAATATTTGCAAGACAAATATTCTAGAAGCTGAATCACTAGGTCAAAGGGTATGTGCATTTAAATTTTGGGTAGCTGGTGCCAAATTGTTCTCCAAAAGTTGGCTTCTATTCTCAGGCTCATCCGTAATGAATTTAAGTGTTTTCTTGCACCTTCAACCTGGGGTTTAAGACGAGGGTTTCTCAACTCTCTACTCCTTAGCATTAACTAAAAGGATTTATTGATGTTTTCTTATGTAGTTCTTTCTTTAGGAGTGAAGTTGAACATTTCTGTGTGACTTTTGGTTGTTTATGTGTCTTTTTATGGAAACTGCTTCTCTATGGCCCATGTGTATTTTTCCTATTGGGTTGTTCATCTTTTTGTTATTGATTTTTAATAATGTTTGGAATATTAGGGAAATTAGTGCCTGCTTATTTAAAATATCCTATACATCAGTGTTGCAGATTAGAAATGATCTCATGCCACATTCTTTCTAATGTTGAAGCAATTTTTTCTTTCAACTCAGTGTCCAAACTGATCTTGTCTCTCTGTATGTGTGTGTGTGTGTGTGTGTGTGTGTGTGTGTGTGTCCTCTCCTAGGGGAACCCTTCAATGGACAGCTGGAAGCAGAAGGTAGGAGCCAGGAAGACAAAGAGAAAGAGAGGAGCATGCAGAAGGAAGATTTGCACGGCGAGACACCTGGAATATTCACCTCCGAATCAGCACAGACCTTCCCAGTCAGGCATCCTGATAGATTTTCTTCCCATAGACCAGACAACTTGGTGCCACCAGCACCACAGTCTCCACGGAGAAACCGGGATCACAACTGGAAACAGCTGGGGACAACAGAATGCTCCACAACCTGTGGGAAAGGTGAGCCTGTGTGTGGGACAGGCTGTCCCTGCAGAACCCAGGCAAGGAAGGTATGTCCCATGGGGTGTGGCACATCCTCACTTCTGTGGCCTGCCTGGGAGATGGTTCCTTGGCATAACATACTGGGTTAGAGGTCCCCAGGATGACCCTGGGGTTTGATGATCCACTAGAAGGACATACAGGATTTCAGAAAGACAGTTGTTCCCCTGGTTACACTTTTTAATAGTAAAAGATGCAGATTGGAATCAGCAAAGGCAAACGGCACATGGACAGTCGGGAGGAACTGAGTGCCAGTTTCCAGGTGTCCCCTCTTAGATTACACTTAGCAGAGCCACAGTAGTGATGCTGACAACACATGACGAGTACTGCTGACCAGAGAGGCTCACCCAAGTTTCGGTGTCCAAAGTCTTTACTGGGGCTAGTCACATAGGCTGGCTGAAAGTAGCTACTCAACCTTTAGCATGCTGATGGTCAAACTGATACAACATACCAAGGCCTGAGGCATACAGAAACAGACATTCACTGTAAATCACATTGTTAGCATAAATTATCTTGACAAATCCATGCACCATGGCCCAAGATCTCAGGCATAGAAAACTGCTCTTACTAGGCAGAATATTCTAGGGACTCCAAGGTCATCTTCCAGCAGCTGACTAGGCCTTTTTATGTAATGTGCAGAGTTGAGCAACCCAGGGCTGCTAAGGTAAGACTTCCCTGTGCATATATATTCACTACTAATTACAGAACACACATTTCAGGACTAAATTTGATATAGAAGTCAAGATTGTAGAAGACTTACTACACAAATGCCATTTGAAACTCATTCTCTTTCAAATCTAAGGATTTCAGGGGAAAAAGAAACATACTTTGAGGGCTTTTACACTCACCATTTCCTTTCCATTCTTTCCTGGTAAAATTTCAATTCCAGATTCATCCATTATCCTAACCCAGTTAGCTAGGACCTCCAGGGACAACCCTTTGACCCAACAAAGTCAGCTTTCTCAACTCCTTGCAAGAAGGGAGACCAGACACCTGAAGAAGCACTGGGCATCTCTCCAAATAAAAGAGGGTTTTGGAGTTGGATGGAGTTGGGGGTGGCATTTCAATAAAGCAGCGTTTTGATCCGCTCAAAGCAAAGCATGGCTGCATCTGAACTGTGACAGGGACCCAGAGTCCCATTTCCTTGGGAACTCCAAAGTTAGGACAAGTGATGTCCAGAAATCCTACGTGACATTGTCCCCTTGACAGGAAATGGACTCTGCTTCTGCTTCAAGGTGGCTTCGATCCTTTGCGAGGACACGTCTGTGAACGTGCAGTCATCATTCCCCGCGTATATAGAACGGTGGCCTCTCATTTGTACTGAAGTTCTAGTACTGCCCCTGAAATTACTATTGTCTGAAAGGAGGTCATTATAGAAACAAAGAGCCTGTGTCCCCAGGGTCTTCTGCAAACTGGGGCACTATGTGATACACCCAGAGTATTGGTTTAGGTTCTTTTTCTTCAAGAGACTTGAATCTGAGAATATGAAATTTGGAAATCTTGACGTAAACGGCAGTGGCTCACAACTGCTTCTAAGAGCACAGACTGGGTGGCTTTGAGAATATAATTCAGGTCTTAGGTTCTTCTGGAAGTTGGAGCTCTTCTTGCCCAGAACCTCTGCAATTCCGTAATGAGTTGATCATGAGAGTATTCATTTACAAGCTTTTAATATGCCAGCTTTATTGTGCTCATGCTTAATGCATGTGCAAAGAATGTGGACTGGCGATTCATTGAACCCTACTTCTTCTATAAGTTTTACGAGGTAAAATTAAATTCCTGTAGAATGTGTCTTGAGAGAAGCAAGCTAGGGATAATTCTGCATTAAGGCCAAAATCATTTTAATGAAACTCTAGCCATGACATTTCTAGAGATAAGCAGTATGTACTATAATTCACACAGGGACGCAAGATCAAAATGTATTATTTCCAAAACACTCTGTCACTTACATAGTGGTGTGATGCCTGTTAAAGGAACCAGACTCACTCAGAACTAGGTGAAAATGTGGGAAAGTCATTAAAAGGATGAAAATTATCATCCTGCAATTTTATATCAAAAGTGGCACGGAGTTCTTCACTTTCACTTTTCTGTTTCCTGTAATGCACATGTTAACTTTTGAAAAATAAAAGCTATTTGAAAAACCTGGGGGAAAAAAGTGGCTTGGGTGGAAGATTCTCTTCCACCCCATCCAGCCACCATGAGGCTTTGCATTGCGGACGTAATGACATAAGGACAAAAGTGTACACCATTGGCCAACACGTCCTTCCTACTGCTAGTGCGGTCACTGGACGGGTGCTGCTTCCTCGTCTAGGGGGCCATTCAGCAGACCTCTCTCTGTTCCACACCAACATGGTGGAGAGACCCCATAGCCAAAGGTTCCAGTTATTTGGGCCCCTAATACATCCTGGCTGTGCACCGAGGTGAAAACTCTCCCTCCTGTGTTCTGGTATCAGCCAGCAAACTCCTGTTCATCCTCCAAGCCCCAGCTCAGATGTCACCTTCTCTGTGAAGCTTTCCTGATTCTCCAAAGAACAGGTTGGCGTTTCTGTCTCTGGGACCCCCAGCAGTTCAGGACATATTTCTGTCCCCTCCCTGCCTGGCTGGGCTGACTCCATGAGTATGCAGTTCTCCTCCTCTGCACACAGCATCATGGCAAGTACACGGCAGGCACCAGATAAAGGAATAGATCATCACGCTCCACATGTGGGCTACATCAACTATTACAAAAAGATGCAAGGCAGTGTTTGCATCCTTACTCTACCCTAGATATGCAGTTCTACTCTTGCCTTCACCCATGTTCTATCAGTAGCATAAAAATGTGGATTTAAATATTCAAAAATGAATAATCTGTGTCTCTAGGTTTCCATGTGACTTTGCTTAATCTCCTAAGGCATCATTTTCTCCTTCACATTGTGGACCCACTCATGGGCTCTCTTACTAGATTGTAAGGTGTGGAATTTAGCACCCATGGTCCCCATTTTAAATATTTATCCTGCATGAGCCCACTTGTGCACGTGCACTCCCACACTTGGCGTCTGCGTCAAGAGTGTCTAAAGAGACATTCCCACCCTCTTTTCTCCCCTTCTGAACAGCATTGGTGTGAGGAACAAAGAGATACTGAAGAGGTACATTGGGAATAAAACAAAAATTGGGATATATTGTCCCCCTATTGTACCCTTCCCTTCTCTGATAGTCCTAGCTCTCTTTCTCTTCCATGTGACAAATGGCAGTAGCCCATGGATGTACCTCCTGTGCCCCCTCTGAACCAATGTCACAAGGCAAAGGAGGCAAAGAGGATGTACAAAGCATAGAGCTCATCTCACAGTCATCAGTGGTAGTATCAAGTGTGTTGTGACCAAGTGTGCCAACACTGTCCAATCCTTTTCGACACAACCCAATTCCATACCTCTTATGATCTCATCATTTGTGCTTTAATAATCCTCTCCCAGACTCTTGCCCTGGCAAAGCCAACCACACCTGTCTGTGTCCATCACATTTACCTTTTCCTTTTTGTAAATGCTTCAGCAGCATCATGACAAACATGGCATTGTCTTCTCAGGGTGGCATCCAAGAGTAGCCCATACTCCATATGGTCACTATCCAGACCTCTGTCAAAGTGCCGGCTTGGCTCAGTTGATTCCTGCCCTTTCGATCCTAGAGTTATTTAATCTTTTTCTTGATCCTCCTTACATCTGTCTCTCTATAATATCTTACTGACCTCTAGGGTATCCCCTGAATTCACTGACTTGCCCCATTTCTTATACACCAATTACCTATGGTACAGTTCCCAACTCTAACACATTTCTATTTTGATCAACATCCCCACATACAAGCCAGACAGACCAACCCCAGATTTTCCTTCTGCCTAAAACCCAGCTAGCAAGGAGAGGAATTATTGGATTATAATCTTGGACAATGAGCAACGGCCAGGTACCATTCTGAGTGTCAGTCACCCTTTCTGCAAATATCAGAACTGACCTAAAGAAAGAAACCATTGCAGTTGCTGGAGTCAAGAATTGCAGATCTGGTGTTTTCTCACTATCAGAGAAACAAAGAGCCTCTGATTTCATTTCCTTGGTCCATTTCATGGAGCTGGACCATGGACAACGGACAGTGCACATAAACACAGTAAAAGGTGGGGGAAGGCAAGCAGTGGCCGTCTGCCAAACGCCCCCTAGCAGGATCCATCTTTCCGGGCAAGAACTAAAAATATTAGGTTTCCCCTACGTGAGTGCCAAGTAGTTGGGGTAGTGACTTTTGCTTTGCAATCCACAAACTTACAATTGGAAAAGTTAAACCCACATGATATAGAAGGAAAAGAATAGGCTAAAATACATCTTTACTTGGGGCTGCAGCAGTATGGCTCAGCAGTTGGAGCTCTTGCTTGGCCTGAGCAAGGACCCAGGTTCAAACCCCAGCACCACATACACAACTAGGTATCTGAGAATCAAAGGTCAGATGAAAAAATAAAGTTGATTCTCTCTTTCCTCTCTCTTTTTCCCTTTCTCACTCTCTATGTCTCTCTCTCTCTCTCTCTCTCTCTCTGGAAAAAAAAACTTAATTCCTTAATAGCTGGATCTCGCACAGTCACACTGCAAGCTGAAAGGTGAACCTTGTTCTTTTCTTTAAGTCAGCACAATGTGCTTAATGCTTGTTGAATTTAATTAGAAATCTCTTCTATTTAATGGAAGGAGATGTGTAGCCGAACAAAATTTAATTCCACAAAAGGTTTTGCCTCCCGTTAATTTTACAGTCAGTTCTACTTTTTACTGAGCTAATAATTGGACATAATTGGAACGTTATTTTAAATAACGGTCTTGAGTTACAGCTACACTGTAAATTCTTACTACCAGAGCTATTTAAATAAATGATCATTTCATATTCAAAACTGTCTTACAAACTGTCGATTTCTCACACAGGCGCTCCCCTCTAGTTCAGTGTGTCATATAAGGTCAATTTGAAGGATCGCTGAGGCATTTTCATAGCTGATGACACTTTGAGACTCTTTGCCTTCTCATTACCCTTAAAGTTGTAACAAGTTGGAGGTCCAGAAAAATATGTGTCTGGCCAATTAGCAACAAAAATAAGCAGTTTTAGAAAAAAATGCAGTGTTCTTCCAAACAGGAATTGTGCACCATCCTAGACTGGAGATAGGCAGCTGTTGTGAAGCAGACACTGTTCTCCCTTCTTCAATGTCCATGAGTAGTACCCCAGTGATGCCAGCAGGTAGCAGCAGAGAGCAAAGCTGAACTGACCAGAGCTGGAAATTCCCCTTAAATTCTGGCTTGTTATCCAAAGCAGTTTTATCCTAAGTCAGTGAAACTCAGCTATGCACTTAAAAATCTGAGACAGTATTTTTTTTAGCAAAATACTAAAATCAAGTATAAGACCTCTGTCTTAGCTTTTCGTTATTGTGACAAACACCTGAGAAAAGAAGAGGAAAGACTTATTTTTGGCTTATGGTTTCGGAGGTTTCAGTCCATGGTCAACCAGCTCCATTGCTTCGGGCCCGAAGTGGCAGAGCATCCTGGCAGAAGGGCGTGCTGGAAGAAAGCTGCTCAGCTCATGGCAGCCAGGAAGCATGTGGCAAGGTGCCAGAGGGACAAGATTTAGTCCCCAAGGAACTACTCCCTTAACTAACTTAACCTCTTACAGTTTCCACCAACTCCCAATAATGCTCTGAAATTATGACTCCCTCAGCATTCAGTCCACCAATTAGGAGCTCTCATGATCCATTCGCTTCCCAAAAACCCCACCTCTGAATATTGCTACAATTTGGAAACAAGTCTGAATGCGTGAAATTTGAGGGCGACATTCCGGATCCAAACTATCGCAGCCTCTGATAAAGATGCATTCAACGAGCTTTACTGAGCACCTGCTACTCTCCTAGGTCCTGGGGTTACAGAGATGAACAAGAACAAGTCCTGTCCTTGAGTAGCTCACGCTTCATGAGAAGCAGACTGAGCAGGTCACTGAAATACCCTTGGATGGGCACATTATTAGAGGAATGTAGAAAGGGAGATGGCAACTCTTCTTGAATCTTCTTACTGCTTCACTTCAGCCTGCCTCGAATGTACACCTGGTCTAGAAGGTCACTTCGTCAGGAGGAGCTTTTATTCCAGATTAACCACCTGGGCAGTCCCTCCCCCAGCACAGGTGCACACAGGACCCGAGCCCAGCCCTTTCTCCCAGGCGTGGCTTGACCCCTCCCCGATACTTTCTCTTGGATGCTTGCAGAGAATCTTGGAAAGTAACTGTTTGTGTTCATTCTATAACCACTCCCAGTCTAGTAAGTTCTTTAGTTATTTCAAACCATTGTGAAAATTGTTTTTATCTGCCTTTGAACATATTCAAATCATGTTCACAAATGAATTTATAAGCACTTCCAGGCAGGAGCTGTGTGTGACTCTTCTTTGCACGTCCACAGTCCTTGGCAGAGTCCTGTGAGTTGGTGTGCGTCAACACAGACATGAAGGGGGGCATGTGGGAACTGTCCTCGCTGGTCCTGTGCCCTCCTTTCACCGGCACCTCAATGCCTGTGCACCGTGCCCTGAGCACAGCTCCAAATGTGCGGGGATGACCTTGCTGCTTTCCTTGTTCTTACAGGATCACAGTACCCTGTTTTCCGCTGTGTACACAGAAACACTCACGAAGAGGTTCCAGAAAGCTTCTGTGACTCCAGCATGAAGCCAACCCCCGAGGAGGAGCCCTGCAACCTCTTCCCTTGCCCAGCCTTGTAAGGGGCCTCTCTGTCTACATCGCTTGTTCTCAGATCACTGCTGGTTGCTGTGTGTGAGACCTTCAGAAGCAGATAGAATCGAGTTTTTAACCCAGTCTGAATCTGATTTAGAGACACCAGGTTTGGACTATGCATACTCTGTGGTCTGCTTAGCTGGCCTACCTGTCTTTCTGGAGGAACCCAGCAGCTGCTGGCCTTCAGCAAGTCAGCACACCCAGCAAGGAAGCCCACCCTTTGGGGAACTGGGGCAATGGGGGTTAGCCTGGCAAGGAAAACATAGGAGGAAGCAAAGACTGGGGATCCAGTGTGGTCAGTGCTGCCTGGGAGCTGAGCAGAGAGAGAAGATACTGAGAGCCGACTCGGAGAAGATAGGAGAAATGTCTCAGGAGAGGCCTTGGACTGGTTATTGAGTGATCAATAGGACACTTCAAGAAGAGCAGGGAAAGGCCCTAAAAGGTCACTCTAAGAAATGAAAATAATGTTCTCATCCAAATGCATAGTGAACACGAGCTGATGTCACACCTGAGAGCAGGGACGGCAGAGGAGGATGTGCAGAACCGATGTGGAGCTAGGGCAAAGGAAGGGGTGCTGGAGTGAGGTCTGCTAGCTCCTCAGGGAACTAAGCTCCCTTTGGAATTGCAGGGGTTTGTTTTGCTTTCTTTTACTAGATAGAAATCCCTTGTACTTTCTCGATTTTCTATATCTTTGTGTAGAATTTGGGCCCTGATCACTGGTAAATAACATGTCAAACAAAATCCCCTCCCCTTACGAGTCAGATGACCTCAGGCAGATTTGTAGCTCTTGCTCGCGGACGAGGGTCCCCCAGTGGTTCTGAAGATCCTGAGTGGGCTGGGCTCACGTTCCCCTCTGTTAACTAAAGGAACGTCCTCTCCTTCCCTCCACCCCCATCCCTGAGCCAGCTGGGACATTGGAGAGTGGTCTGAGTGCAGCAAAACCTGTGGCCTGGGCATGCAGCACCGCCAGGTTCTGTGCCGCCAAGTGTATGCCAACCGCAGCCTGACAGTTCAGCCCTACCGCTGCCAGCACCTGGAGAAGCCCGAGACCACCAGCACCTGCCAGCTCAAGATCTGCAGCGAGTGGCAGATCCGGACTGACTGGACCTCGGTATGGGGCAGGGCAGCCTGCTGCAGACTTCCCTCTCCAGGACCCACCGTCCCTCAGGGCCTCCTCCCACCAGGACCTGAGAGGAGAGAACCCGCAGCTCCCCGGGAGGGAACCTGTCCCAGGGGTGCTGCGCAGCTGCGTTTGCAAGTCCTGGGACAGACCAACAGCTCCATAGAGTTCAGGCTGCTGTGCCTCACCAACAGCCGACTTCATGGGTGAGCCCACAGGAGCCTGTGCCTGTCAACTTCATCTGACCCAAGCGTCATGATGGAGTGAAGATTGGCAACCTCTAGTGCAGCCAACTCTCCCATTTTGTAGATGGGAAAACTGAGAACCATCAGAATCAAGTTGGCAAGATTTCCTCTAAGAAGGTCTTAGAGAAGAGGGCTGGGAAGTTTTCTAGGGCTGAGATCTCCCCCCAGGAGGACCAAGCAACACAGGGGGGGGGCCTCACCTCAGCCATGCATTCAGGGTGCAGGTGATAAAGAATGAGGACACATGCCACTGATGTAATCTTGCTGTGTTTTAGTGCTCAGTGCCCTGTGGAGTGGGACAGAGGACCCGAGATGTGAAGTGTGTGAGCAACATTGGGGACGTGGTTGATGACGAGGAGTGCAACATGAAGCTCCGGCCAAATGACATCGAGAACTGTGACATGGGACCCTGTGCAAAGAGCTGGTTCCTCACCGAGTGGAGTGAGAGGGTGAGCATGTAGGTGGCAGAGAATCTTGGGCCAAGATCCGCTGAGCCACCAGTGTCCCCAAACCATGCAAAGGGAGATCACTAGCTCAGAATCCCAAGGCTGTTTTCTCAACTTTGGGAAAAAAGGAACAGAGATTAATTATTATCTGCTTTGTATCCTCGTCAGATGGGCTCCAAGACTGAGGAGTGGGTGTGAAAAAAAGAAAATGAACTTGATCCTCCTTAGCATGTGCGTGATTATTAAATAATGAAATAATATAATGAATAGTTACATCACACCTTTCATGTTTTTTGAGTGCGTGGCATATAATAGACATTCAGCAAAAGATACCTTTTGTTTGTTTTTTTTAAGAGAAAGAGGGACAGTGAGAGAGAGAGAAAGAGAAAATCAATTGTATTTAGTTTTTCATGTGGCTTTTGTTGCTCCAACACTTCCATGTGTACGACGTGGTGCTAGGGTTCGAACCTGCATCCTTGCACATGCCAGGCAAGCATCGAAACAGCTGAGCCTCCACTCCAGGCCCCTTTCCCTGCTTTTTAATAACTAAAAACATTTCAGACATTGTTCCTCTCCCCAGAAGCCCGGCTTCCCCGACCCACCCAGGTTCTCAGGAGTCAGGTGTCAGTGAAAAACTTATAGGCATACGTAGTTAGCTATGAGCCCAGCAGTGACCTGTATACAAGGAAGCCAGCATTAGATTGAGTGCACCCATCAAAGGCAAAAGCAGGGTTTACTTGAGAAAGGGATTCTGGAGATGGGTCAAGATGGCAAGGGCCAGACATCAATGCAAAACTCCCAGTGCCACCAAAGCGTGTTCAAAAATTGTTACAGTGGCAAGTCTTCTGTACAAATATACAATAAATATAGAAGTTTTACTTTTATTTTTGAAGAAAAAAATCCCTGGGCAAAATTAAGAAGCATACATTGCAGTGGGGAAAAGAGAGGGGGAAGGAGATGATACATGTCCCTTAATCTCTTCCTTCTTGTCACCACGGTAATCCACATCAGTGAGTTTGCTATTCAAAAACCAAGGACAGACCTGAGAACACCACCTTTGCTCCCCTCTCAGAGATCATCCTGGAGATGCTCACCTAGCAGGTCCTACTTTACATATATAGCTTTTACTACTTATAAGTATTTTGAGGATATAAGTCTTAATGCATGCATAATTTGGTAATCTGCTCTTTTCACTTATGTGTTGCAAACATTTCCATGGTATTAAAAGCCTTTAAGGAATGGTTTTTAATAAGAGTAATCTATTATATAACTCCTGCAATTGAACTAGTTCCCCCATTTCTCAATGTTGGGGTTTCTTCTGATTTTCTACCTTCAAAAGGGTATCTTGGAATATCCTTATGCCTTACTTCATATGTACCTTTCCTATTTCCCTAAAATAGTATCTAGAAAGCAAAATTATCAAATCAAATGCCATGAATGCTTTTAGAACTCTTCATAAAGTTAATAAACTTTCTCTCCAGGAAGTTTATTTCAACTTAAAATCTCCCCAACAGAAACTAGAGTTTTAATAATCAGTTTATTGCCATGAATTATAACAGTTTTTTTAATTCCATCACTCAACATTTGAAAAAGACACTGGACTCAGGTTGCAATATGTGGATGGGAAAAAAATCTGCAGTGGTTTGCTCCTCCATATGCCTCCCTATTTATTCAGTATAGTAAATTTCACATATAAATTTCCCACACCAGCTATTTCCCTTCCAATAGCAACTTCCCAATTTCCCCTTAATGTAAATTTGTTTTTTATTTTAACTTACTGCTGCATATACCCCTAGCTTAAATTGAAATAAAACAAAGAATGAGCACTTTATTCTTCTATTTCAAGAACTTTTCTGTTCTTTATGGAAAA
>PVKS010018468.1:0-40083 GCA_004027875.1 Aplodontia rufa
CCTGGAAAGATTCCCAGGAGTGGAATAGCAGGGTCGTATGGTTGAGTCATCCCTAATTTTTTAAGGATTCTCCATACTGCTTTCCAGAGGGGCTGTACCAGTTTGCAGCTCCACCAACAGTGTGTTAGTGGGCCTGTCTCTCCACATCCCCTCCAGCATCTATTGTTGTTTATTTTCTTCATCTTTGCCATTTTGACTGGTGTAAGGTGATATCTTAATGTGGTTTTCATTTGCATTTCTCTGATTACTAATGATTTGGAGCACTTTCTCATGTATTCATTGGCTTGATCAATGCATTCCACCTCTTTTTATTGAGGTAGCAATTATTAAATGGCTGAGACTGGCCTCAAACTTGTGATTCTCCTATCTCAACTTCCTGTGCCTGGGATTACAGGTGTGCATCACTGCACCTGGCAGATTTCAATTTTTGTTGAAAAGATAAATAGGCCTCAAGAGAGTGACGTGTGCTAGGTTCTGGCTGCTGTGTGGACCGGCAGCTATTCAAGATGAAAAATGGAGTCTCCCTGAGTTGCATGAGGCACGCACACCGATCTTTTACTTTCCATTTGACTCTTCTAACACGTTCAGATTTCTCTTAACATGTATAATACTTTATTTAAAAGATACTTTAGGACTAGGGGTGTAGTATAATGCCAGAGCATTTGACTAGTGTGCACGTTAGTGCACACTAGTGTGCTCATTTTAATCCCCAGCACCAAACAAAAAGTTTAAAATTCATAACCAAATTAAACTTTGAAGGTTGTGTGATCTGTGTCCACTCCCCGCTCTCCAAACGATCATTGCTGAAAGTAATGAGTGTTGAGGGAACTGTTCCCCTTAATTCAGGAATCCCATGTATTCTGCAGCCAAGAATAAAATATCCTAATGTGGCCCAAATCAAATCAAGTGACCATCTTAAAATGTCAAGTTTAATATCCCCACTAATGGTGGTAATCCAGAGATTTTAAAAGTAAATCAGATGTATTCAGGACACAGTGACCTTCTTGAGGATGACTGCAAGTTTGGGCAACGCAATTCTTGCTTCCATTCCTAGCTTCCTATGCCCTAAGAACCATCTTACAGTGGGCGAGCAGTTGTGTGACGTGGGACTGAGAGATGCTCAGGAATAGGATAACACCTTTCTTGGGCATGGTGGTGTGTGTGCCTGAAATCCCAGGCTGAGACAAGAGGACCTCAAGTTGAAAACCGGCGTCAGCAACTTAGCAAGCCTCTGTCACAAAAAAGGGCTGGAGAGGGGCTGGATCAGATATAAAGAAGATTGGGTGTCCGTGGAACCTTTGTACCAACAAGCATTCTCCACTTAAATGGTTAAAAATATTACTGGGCTGGAGCAGTGGTCGCAAGTGCCTGGCACGGGTGAGAAACCAGGTTCAAACCCCAGCACCAGATACACAATTGTCAGAAAAACAAAAAACAGATGAAAAAATAAAATCGGTTCTCTAAAAAAAAAGGCGTGGGGGCAATGGCTGGGAACGTAGCTCAGCAGTAAGATGACCTTGAGTTCACTCCCCAGTACCAGGAGGTGGGAGGAGGAATTCAAATGTCTCAAATGTCCTTCTCACACTTGGTAGCTCACAGAACAACTAGGTAATGGGAAAAGCTAGTGAATTTCAAGTCCCAGCTCACCCCTTAGCCATAATACCTTTGTCATATCAGCCTTGGTTTTCCTGTCCCTAAAATTAATATTTACCAACAAGGCGTGTGTATGAAGTCAGTGTTGGTTCCCAACAGGCATTCGTAACGCCAGCCGTCTTCATTCCTGTCCTACTACTTCCTCCACCTTCATTCAAAGGGCTAGGCCAGGTGATCAAGTGGGAATGAAGACCATATGAATATTTACAAAGGAATAAATTTCGTGTCAAACGTGAGGGTGAAAGGGAGAAAGAAATCTGAATTTAAATCCAAGCTACCGGGGCCCAGGAAACAGTGACTTTTGCCCAAATTTCTTTGGTAAAAAGCTGAATTATTAAATCAGTGGTTCTCAAACTTAAGCCTGTATCAGAATCATCTGGAGGGTGAGTTGAAATGTTCCTGGGCTCGCTATCCTTGCTTCCAATGACAAAACAAGGAATAACACTGTCAAAAAGGGCCATGGCCACCTGCAGCCTGTTCGCTGCACAGACTGTGCCCAGGGTTTGCCCAAGCACAAGGTCATTAAGAAATTTATCATTCAGAACTCAGCAGAAGCTGCAGCCACTAGAGCCATTACCATAATGTTTTCAATGCTTGTTTCCCAAGCTCTGTATGAAGCTGCTTTACTGCATAAGCTGCCTCTACAGCAAGGTGGCTAGAATTGATCCCTTGAAGCCCAAACCCCCTTCCCACCCTGATTTAGACTTGCTGGTGCTGCTCAACAACCTCTACCAATGTCCATGGAAGGAGCTGGGTCCTAAAGAAAACCTATTCTCTAGTAGAAAGAATAAAATGGAAATTATGCTTTTTAAACAATATGCTGGACACAGTGGTACACGCCTCTAATCCCAGCAACTCGGAAGACTTGAGGCAGTAGGATCACAAGTTGGAAGCTAGCCTCAGTAACTGCAAGAATCCTGTCTCAAAAAGGGTGTAGGCGGGGCACTACAGCGATGGCTTAACAGTTTCAGCTCTTGCCTGGCATGCACGAGAACGCAGGTTCGAACCCCAGCACTACATACACAACAAACTGTCCAAGCAACAAAAGCCACATGAAAAACTAAACAAAATTGCTTCTCTCACTGTCCCTCTTTAAAAAAAAAAATGCTGGGGATGTAGCTCATTGGTAGAGTACCTCAATTCCTTTTCTAGTATGGAAAAATTACTGGTCTGAGGTGGAGCTAATAAATTCCCAGGTGCGGCTTGTACTACTGTCTCCAGGAAAACTGCTGCTCTAGAAAATTCTAGATCAGCAGCTGAGAACTGTCAGCCTACAAAGTCAGTTTCCACCAGACTAAGCAGGGGCAGAGATGGCCATGAATACTGGAAGGTGTGTTGTGTATGATACACTACAGGCTTTCAACACTTCCCATTTCAGGGCAGTGATTCTAAAGCTAGAATTCTACCCCTTGGTAAAGTGGTCAGGCTGAACACCAGGGTCTTGTCCTACCGTGATAAAAGAGGCGCCTAGCAAGGAAATAGGAACTACAAAAGGCAGGACACTTGTTAACTTTAGGCAAATTACTTTGGTGCTTAGGGTTCAGCTTCAGTAGGGAAGGCTACTTCCAATATGAGGCAAGGAAACAGCTGAGTTGTAAGAAAAAGAGCCACTACCTCATCTAACATGTTTCTTCTGTACATGAAAGAATACTGCAGACTTCATGGTCACCTGGGAGACACTAAGGACACCAGCTGAGCAAAAGCCTGGGGATAAAGCAAAACACAGCCACCTCTCGTAAAGCACACAGAAAATGGTGGGGTTTCTAAGGATAAGAACAATGACTTATTTTGGTACTTTTTTTTATGCAAACATGAAAATAATATTAAGGTTTTTTAAGGGGGGCACTTAAACTACTCAGCCACATCCCCAGCCCTTTCTGAGACAAGGTCTCGCTAACTTGTTTAGGGACTATGTTGCTGAGACTGGCTTTGAACTTGACATCCTCCTGCCTCAACCTCTCAAATTGCTGGGATTATAGGCATGTGCCACTGCGGTCAGCAATATTAAGGATCTTCATGAATCCGGGGTAAGAAAGGGCCCGATAAAAGGCTCATTCATTAACTAAGGGAGTAGTGCCCCTTTTCTCTGGGATTGAGTCTTTGTAAAAGGGGCTCTACAGTCTATCCTTGGCCGCAGCTCTCTGGCCACAGCTGTAACCACTGAATACACAGCTGGAGGGGAGGGTGGGGCTGTAGCTACCCAACCTAGTCAGCTCTGTGTACCATACAAGATCCACCACTGTGGAGCTGCTTCCTCCAAATAAAGGGAAGAACAACAGCAAAGCCATAAAAAAGAGCCTTGTCACCGACATGCTGCCCCGTGACCAACTTACCCCTTGCTCTATGACTGGTGTTGAACTGAACACTTCCTATAGATTTAATCTGTGCACCCGAAGACAAAAAAAAAAAAAAAAAAAATCAATGCTAGTTTTATAGGCATTTAATAGTTTACCAATTGGTACAATAAGATTTTTAATATGCAGAAAACATGAATAAATTTTGTTTTACACAGTCTGAGCAACAAATCTTACTGTAAAACACAAGAGCAATATTATATACATTCCTTTACTGATTTTTTTTAATTGTGTCAATATCTTCAGTTAACTCTTACAATCTGGGGAACTCTTTCTCCAAATACCACCTCTACAACGTTCATATGAAATCAATGCTTGCCTTCATGTCAGTGTCAGATCAACTTTTAACTCGAAGATTTTGTTTATTTCTACCATCTTCAGAGTGAGCTTTAAGGACGCCCGAAAGATAGGCAGGACAAGAAAGCAGCTACTTACATGATATAGTGGAAAGATAAAAAAAGGCTAGTTCAGTCCAGTTGTGACTTGTAAATCCAGCGTGCCCTCCCCCCACCCACTGGAAAAAAACTGAAACCTTTCTTCACCAATTTTGTACATGTTGCTTCTCTACCAGGAGATTCTTCTTTGCATCATCTAGATTAATCAACACATTGGACTTATATACAGCTGGACAGAAAAAGTAACCATTTTAAGTGCCTTTTCCTTCAATAAATTCAACTTCAGTTGCTTAGAGATTATCAAGCCACCACTGTCAAGAAACAAAATATCCTTTATTTTTAGTTTTTCTTTAAATTAAAAAAAAACTATTTGATGAGTGATATTACCTGGAAGTTCACATACAACAGAAAGAGGCAAACAGGAGAGCAGGGCACTGACAATAAGGAGACTGGGCTTGGTGAATCTAGAGCCAAAGCTTTCAAATGACTAGAGTGTGCTCCACAGCCCAGGACGACTTGCTAACACTAATAATTTCACATAGTGCTCTGGGCACACACACCATTGGTCACACCACACAGACAAAACAGGACGGTCTTAGTCTCCTAAAGTGCAAGATGCCATATCAAAAAGCAACTATTCTTCAAGTGATGTCTAAACCAGTTTTCATGGCTGACACAAGAGTGCAGCCAGGACTTCTTGGGCACATTATATTAGGGTGGCACTGGAATGTCTGTTTCCTTTTGTTTTTCTCCCCCCCCCACACACACACACAGTCAATAATCATCTGAGGATGCAATTCTACCAGCTTTTTATTTCTTAAATTAAGTGGCCAATTTGAGAAAGTGACAAAGCAGCAGTGAACCTCTACACCAATTAATAAAGTCCTCTACTCACAATCCAAACCAGTAACCTCATCATTGTCCTTATCCCAGGCAAGGCACAGGGTTAGACAGCAGACAGAAAACACAACATGGAGTAAGAAAGGGCATCGACAGGGCAGTGTCAAACAACAGTGCAGGAAACCTCTGCAAATGTGATTCCAGATGTGGATGGACTGCTCTCCCCCACCCCCTTCATTATTTAAACAGGGCTCGTAACATTTGGATCCAGTTGTGGACCATCCCTGAGATTCAATGTTCGCTGCTTCTTAAATGGACGATGTCTGGTAACTCAACTAAGCAGCAGGCTGTGGCAATCTCCCAAGTAAGGATAACTTTGTTTACAGAGTAATTGTTTCTCCTCCTTTGTCAACGACAGTCACTGAATGCTGCAGGGGAAGAAACCTGGTGAACAGCAGCTTTGTTTCCTCTACATCGGTACCATTTTTCTTTTATTAATATCTGTGAGTGATTTCTAGATGTTGTGGCTTACCCTTAAACAACTCATGTTGCTACATGCTAAAAATGAATTAAAATACAAGACATTTATACATGTACAAACAAATGTTAAGATGCACCACTTCTATGTATTTATATTCTTGAAATAGGACAGGAAATAGCAGCAAATGAGAAAAAAGAATATTTTCCATAGCTTCTGAAGAAAAATCTTGTCAGAACAGCCAGGGGGGAAAGAAAAGACTTCTCAATGTAAGCAGGGTTATGAGGCAATATTGTCCTGAAAATTAACCTACTGTATATTTAATGAATTTGCTTAAGATGTAATTTTTGTCCTCAAAAACAGCTATTAGTTCTCAAAACACTTTCCCTTCCAGAGACATCTCTCAGGAATTATTAAAAACAAACAGGCAAACAAACAAAAAGACACAAGCAAGCCATTAAGCTGCTTCTAGTTAATATATGGCCTATTCTGTGTGCACCTACAGGACATTAACTCTCCACCCTTTGTCTTTTTCAGGAACCAAATTTCCATTAAATACTAAAAGGGACATTTAAAAAAATCATACATTACACAAATGAATAAAATTCAATTCAGAAAAAAATCATCTTTGTTAAACTGTGATTATTTCATTGCTTCTGTTAACTTTTCAAATGACCGTCTTTAAAAAAAAAAAAAAAGAAAACTGTTGGTTAGCTAAGCAATGGAATTCTTTATTAATAATTGACAATGGAGTAGTGTTCCAAAAGTCATGGATAAAAATTCTCTTAAACCTACTTGTATTAACTTTGGATCAAAATATACAATATATCAGGGATATGTAAAATGCTGAATGGCCACATTAGGGGAAAAAGGAAATAATTTTTCTTTAGCTGGGAAAAATCCTAACAGTCAGAACTAGTTTTCAGAAGCATTAGGATCAAAAAGGGTTTGTTCTAAAGCATGGTTGTGTATTCCACAGCAAGATTTATTCTAGTTGAACCTTTTAGCACTTCTAAAACATGGAGGTTTGTATGTGTGCCATGTACATATAGACTTACCCACTTAATAGATAGGTCCATATACTTATAAACATTTATATATAAACAAAAGGTGAAAAAACAGTACAATTTTATGCACACTCCATTAAACCCTGTCATTTTTTAAACTTGTAAGTGAAACAATTCAAACTGTTATCAGATTCATGTTGAAAAACAAACTCTTGTTATTTCTCTCACTTCTTTAATATGGCAAACATGACCTTTTCAATATTTCTGTCCTTATGTAACACACATTGCACATCCCTAAAAAACATCAAAAACAAAGTGATTTGTACCATGACACTCAATGGGAAGATTAAATTCTACTTGGAAATCACATCACTATACAGTCTAATAGTATGGAGAATACAACTAGAAGTATGTCTAATGTGGAAAATAGAAGCTCAGGGTATGAGTGTTTTTTCACCTGTTTACAAAGACGACCCAAATGAAAGAAATGATTTGCTATTAGCTGCTGAGATTTTTCTTATTTGAGATTTACAATCATTTTAACATAAATATACCACTAGCCTTGTTTGATAGGCTGCCAAAACAAACATATCCTATTGATTTGGCAAATGGGTCATGACAAAAATTCCAATGTGTATTCCCCATTAATTACATAGATGTTCAGAAGATTTTGTTATCTAACATCCTTAAAGATTTATTAAGCACACTTAAGTGATGTTACATAGATACACATTTCAGAAAAAGCCCTAATAACCACCACTTCCCCCCAAATGAGGCCATCAGTCAGGCACCAACAGATAGCAGAAAGAAAAACAGGAATTAATAATCCAACGTAAAATGACACTGTCAACTATTCAGTTTAGTGCCCTAGTTCAATTTATTAAACTTCTGTCCTCGTAGGCCTGGTGTGACCAATGCCAGCCCAGGTTTTTAAACCCTATGGTACTTCTAGACAACGTATGTAAATTTACAGTATACAATTTGGATTCACCATGCATGAATACTTTGTGTGTAACATTTAATAAGCTCAATCTACATCCAGAATAATTTACATGAAAGGACAATATTTATTTAAACAGAGCTCAATGGGGTAACCATGGTATCATCAGAGTGCATCCAGAGGAAGAAAGGGAGGAGGGGCCAAATGTGACTCAATCAACGGCACTCCCACACCTTTACTGTTTGATCTACACTGCCAGTAACCACATAGGGTGCCGTCTTGTGGAAATCTGAAAGAAAAAGAAAAAGCTTGCTTTTAAATCAGACTAAGGCACATATAATTTTTGCTGAGCCACAAATAAGCAAATCCAAGTGCCAAGAATATTCACATTTTTCTATACATATGTATCTATACTCCTAGAAGATAATAAGCACACCAACTCAGTTAGGTAAGCTTGAATAAAAACACCTTAGCTCGATCCAAAATGGGATTCAAATAAATTTACATGGACAGTCCCGGCATATCTATTGAACACTTTGTTCCAAGCTAAGTACCAACGCTTTATGCTCATATTTAATCCCTAAAATAATACTATGAAGTAGTCACTGGCCTTATTTTACTCGGGTTTTATGTTCACCATTAGGTCCACCATAGCCTGTGTATTATAACTTACTGTAGTCACTATTTTAAATTCCACATATGAGCTCAGATGATGCTGGGGATGATTATTAAACTTACATACAATTCCCTTAGTTTGTAGTACATAGTACTATATACCTGCCACAGGAAAGGTTGAGTAAAATTTCTTTTGAGTAATTTACAACTAGTAGCAGAGAAAATTACCTATTAGGAGTGGGGTCAGTATTCTTTTCATAATTCTAGTATCAAAATTCAATGCTGTATGACAGAGAAAGTAATTTCTTTATTAAAAGGCTAATGATGTAAAGAGAATTTAAAACAACTGATAGAACTCCACAAAGTTTTAATCTGCCTTTTCTATTCTTTCCTGAAAGCCATGTGGTCCTGGCTTACCTGAAAAGGTCCACAAGGTTACACAAAACTTTGTTACATCTGGTACTTCAAAATCAAATAGAAACTTCATAACCATACATACCCAAAGAGGTAACAAAGTGTTCATGCGCATTGAGGGTCTTCATGCATCGTTTGTTCTTATAATCCCATACACGTAGGGTCTTGTCATCAGCACAACTCAAAATAAATTTCCCCCCAGAATGGAACAGAACTCCACGTACCCAGTTATCATGACCCACCTTAAAGACAAAAAGGTATTTGACAAGTAAAAAGATAAACTGTTTAAATAGCATATAAAGAAACAATAAATTATAACAGTGAAACTATGTATATAAATGCAGAGACTCCCCATTAAATGTTCTTACCATGAAAGAAAATGCTATCTCCAACAGGGCAAGTCAATAAAAATCCTTACACTGGAAATGTAGGAACAAATTATTACCAATCATTTTATAAAATACCTGAGGGCATCATGAATGAACCAAAAGAAACACCATTAATATATATCAAAAATGCAGAGGCTGGGGGGCTGGAACAGTGGCTCGGCAGTTACAGCACTTCCCCAGCATGTTTGAGTACGCAGGTTCAAACCCCAGCACCATGTACACAATCAAGTATCAGAGCAAAGAAAGCCACATGAAAAACTACATAAAAATTGATTCTCTCTCTCTTACTGTCCCTCTCTCTTAAAAAAGAATAAAAAATAAATAAATAAAAAATGTAGAAGCTGGAGTTGGAGCAGTGGCTCAGCAGTTACAGGGCTTGCCTGGCATGCATGAGGACATGGGTTCAAATCCCAGCACCATGTACACAACAAAGTCGGAGCAACGAAAGCCACAGGAAAAAAATTAAATAAAAATTCTCTATCTCACTGTTCCTCTCTCATTAAAAAAAAAAAAAGTGGAGAGGCTGACTGTGTAGCTCTCTGGTAGATCAGTTACTTAGTATGCAAAAGGCCATAGTTCAATCTCCAGCATGAAAAAAATAAGATGACGAATATATTAATTTTTTTTGGGGGGGTTGTGCTGGGAACTGAACCAAGGGTCTCATTCATGCAATGTAAGTGCTCTATCACTGAGCTACACCCCCAGCCCCAAACTCTGTCTCTTTAAAACAAACAAAAAACTTGAAACACTAAAAAACAAAACCAGGAGCTGGAGCAGTGGCTCAGTGGTTACAGCACTTGCCTGGCATGCACGACTACGCGAATTCGAACCCCAGCACCACATACACAACAAAGTGTTGGAGGAATGAAAGTCACATGAAAAGCTAAACAAAAATTGATTCTCTCATTTTCTCACTGTCCCTTTAAAAAAAAAAAAAAACTCAATATTATATATACTAAAACTGCGAATGCCATTTAAAAGACATACCTACCCCCCAAAAAAGTTTAGGAATTCTAGATTAAAGGAAACCAAAAATAACAGAAGAGGACTATAAAATGCAATGTGATCTTTGACTGGATCAGGGATTAAAACAAGTTATAAGAGACATTACTAAGACAACTAAAGAAAATTTGACTATAGAGTGTTACCCATGTTAAAGTTTTGAAGTATGTGACTAATTTTACTGTGGTTATATACACTCTTTAAGAAATACAAGCTAAAGTATCATGATATCTACAAGGAACTGTCAAAGGTTCAGCAAAATGAACATACACATACACGAACACAAATAAAAATTACTAACTGGTAGGGCTGGAGTGGTAGCTCAGCCCTAGACAGCTTGCCTACCATGCATGAGGACCAAGGTTTGAACCCCAGTACCACATACACAACTAAGTGCCAGAGGAACAAAGGCCAGATGAAAAAACAGATTCTTCCTCTTATTCTCTCTCTCCCTCTTAAAAAAAAAAAAAAAAATTACTAACTGGTAACTTTAGCTAAAGGATATATAAGGTATTTATTACATATCTATTCATGTGTTTATCTCCTGCTTTCAGCAGTTCTTTTCTTGCAATTTACCCTAATAAATAATTAAGGATATGCATGAGACTTAGTTAACAAACATGTTCATCAAAACACTGTAAGCCAGGTGCAGTAGTGCATACTTGTAATCCCAGCAACTAGAGGGGACAAGGCAGGAGAATCATATGTTCAAGGCCAGCTTTGGGAATTTTCCAAGACCTTGTATTGAAATAAAAAGGGCTGGCGATATAGATCAGTGGTAGAGCACCCCTGGTACCAAAACACAACAAAAAAAGTAAAACACTTTGTAAATCAGTGTACACAACCAAGTGTCACATACTTTCGAAGTTTCCTATAAAGCAATATATATTCTAGACCATATTAATAAAAACATTGTTCTTATCTACATACTAATTTAAGAAAAAGATTAAAGATTTACAACTGCCTGGTACAACAGGGGTCATTAGCCACATGTGCTAATTTAAATAGAAAGCTAGTGAAAATTAAGTACAATTAACAATTCAGTGTTTTATTCTTACTAAGCTACATTTCACATTTCAAGAGTTCAACTGTGGGTCTGGAGCAGTGGCTCAGCAGTTACAGCACTTGCCTGGCATACTCAAGGACCATGGTTCTAACTGCAGCACCATGTACACAAGTAAATGTCAGAGAAACAAAGGCCAGATGAAAAAGTGAACAAAATCCCTTTCTTAAAAAAAAAAAAAGTTCAATTGCTTATGTGTCTAGTGCCTACCATATTAGACAATGCAATATAGAACTTCACTGTGGAAAGTTACACCAGACAGCTCTAAGCCTAGAAAAATACGCTTGGAAGGCATTATTAAATATGGTAGAGTTGTTCTGAGAGGGATATTTTTTCTTGCTTTAGCTTTTTTGTAAATTTCTAAATTTTTCTATAATGGTAATGACCACACAGTTTTTATAGAAAGAAAAGAAAACTGTTTAAAAAAAAAAGAGATAAAAAAGGTGCTAAGGGGCTGGAGCGATGGCTCGGCAGTTATGGTGCTTGCCTAGCATGCACCAAGTACGCAGGTTTGAACCCCAGCACCACATACAAAGCGAGTGTCAGAGCAATGAAAGCCAAATGAAAAACTAAAATAAAAGTTGATTTTCTCTCTCTCTCCCCCTCTCACTGTCCCTCTTTCTTCAAGAGAAAAAAAAAGTGATAGATTTTTCTGTCTTTATGTATTTTGTCTATTAAAATGACCTATAAAAAAATTACCAATCACCTGATGTAAAAAAGCCTCTTCAAAGTCAGGTGTGGTTGTACATACTTGCAATTCCAGGGACTCAGGAGGCTGAGGCCCTAAGCAACTTAGTGAGACCATATCTCAAAATAAAAAATAAGGATTGGGCTGAGGATGTAGCTCAGTGGTAAAGCACCCCTGGATTCAATCCCCAGTACCAAAAGGGGGCTGGGGTGGGGGGGAAACCTCTACAAGAAGCCAAATCACATTTCTTGTGGCGATACCAAGAAATGAAGCAGGAAAAAAGTACCCCATTCACCTGAAAAATAGAAGCCAGGAAGAAATTTATGATGACCCATGCCTGCTATTACAGATGGCAGAGAATTCTAATTCTAAAGGTAAATCTACTTTTTAAAAAGTAAAATGGTATAAGTGAACACAGCTCAAAATACTATGAGAGGAGAGTTTAATTTTTTAATCTTTTATTTTTTGGGGGCAGGTTTTGGGGACTGAATACAGGGATCTCTGTCACTGAAATACATCCCCAACTCCCTTTTAAAAAAAGTTTTATTTTGAAACAGGGCTACACTAAGTTGCTAAGGTAGCCTTGAACTTGTGTTCTTCCCGTTTTATGATTATGAGATACACATTTGTAATCCCAAACTGCTGGATTTATAATTGTGCACCACCACACCTGGCTCACCAATTTTTTAAAATCTATTTTCCCCCTTAGGAGAGGGAGAGGGAGAGGGAGGGAAAGGAATGGGGGAAGAGAAAGAGAGAGAGAGAGACAGAATGAATCTATTCATTTTTTTCATCTGGCCTTCATTTCTCTGACACTTAGTTGTGTATGTAGTGGTGGTGGGGTTCGAACCCAGGTCCTTGCACATGCCAGGCAAGCACTCCAACTGCTGAGCCAGTGCAACAGCCCACTTAAATCAATTCTTTTTTTTTCTTTCTTTCTTTCTTAAAGAAAGAGAAGGGCTGGAGCAGTGGCTCAGTGGTTACAGTGCTTGCTTGGCAAAAGCGAGGACCTAGGTTCAAATCCCAGCACCACATACACAACCAAATGTCAGAAAAATGAAAGCCACATGGAAAACTAAATAAAATTGATTCTCTTTCTCTCTCTTTCTCACTGTCCCTCTCCTTTAAAAAAAAAAAGGGGGGGGATAGAGAGAGAGAGAGAGAGAAAATCAATTTTATTTTTGCATTTGGCCTTTGTTTCTCCGACACTTAGTTGTTTATGTGGTGCTGGGGTTCGAACCCAGGTTCTTGCGCATGCCAGGCAAGCACTCCCAACCGCTGAGCTCCAGCCCCTTAAAATCAATTCTTGACAATGCCTTCATATGTCTGTCATATTCTATAGGGATAGTAGATTCAAGGTATAGTTAGCAACTAAAGAATCTCTAAACAAACATGAGGTCCATGGATTCTTTCATAATTCCCTTATGCAAATCAAAATGTCCACAATCCCTTACATATTCTCACATGGAAATCTCAATGTTCCCAAAATGAAGTTTTTCCAAATCATAAAACCAGAACTATTAACTTCAGAATGGTAAAAGAAACCAAACAAACTAGATAACAGTTAAAAGAATTCATATAAATAAAGTGAAACAGACATGAACATTCAAGCTGATTAAGTCTGCAGGAACCTTTTTTCTCCTCCACAGGAGAGAGAGTACTCAAGTTTTTTGTTTGTTTGCTTAAGAGAGAAGGATAGTGAGAGAGAGAGGGAGAGACAGAGAGAATTAATTTTTACTGAATTTTTCACATGGACTTCATTGCTCTGACACTTACTTGCGTACGTGGTGCTGGGGTTTGAACCTGTGTACTTACTCATGCCAGGCAAGCACCGTAACTGCTGAGCCCCTGTACTCGGGTTTTAAAGACACAGTGAGCTAGAAACTCTTCCCTCCCCATGCTGGACCCTGCCAGCACTGACTGGCTTTATACATTCCTTCATATAACATGACATTCCATAAAAAATAAACTTTATGTTACTATAACAATGGTATCTTTAGAAATAAGTTACTTTTTAAAGCCCAAAATATACTGAATTATTTAATAAATTATCACAAAACATCTAACCCAAAAGGGTATAAACACAGCAAAGAGACCAAAGAAGCAAAGAGATTATACAAACTTACAAGGGTCATAAGGCACATGCCAGTACTGACGTCCCACATCTTAATAGTTTTGTCTCTGGATCCAGACAGCAAGAATGGTCCAGGCTTGCCACTTTTTTTAGTCTACAGAAAACATGTAAAAATTAATTTCTTATGAATAAAGCTAGATAAGGACTTTAAATGGCATTTAGTAATGATTCTTATTTCCAATTCGGTAAAAATGCAGTTTTTTCTTTTTTTCTTTTGTAGTAATGAGGATTAAACTTCAGACCTCACACATGCTAAGCAAGTATTCTACCACTGAGCTATGTCCCCTGCCACTTTTATTTTGAGACAGGGTGGTGCTAAGTTGCTCAGGCTATCCTTGAACTTGCAATCCTTCTATCTCCATCTCCCAAGTAGCTAGGACTATAGGTATGCACCATCACACCCAGCAGCAATTTATTTTTATCTATGGAAATATATAAGTCTTTAGACACGATACCTAGATTATATAAGAAGGACTCAGATAACACAGATGATAAATTGACTGCTTAATACTTCTATAATCAGGGCAAAGGGTATGTGCAGGACCCTGGGTTCAATCCTCAGTACTGTTATGATTTTTAAACTATTTTATTCATTTTTTAATATAAAGCCCAGGAAAGATAAAATTTATGACATGTGGAAAGTAATAACCACCAGGGGGCAGAATAAAGAATTTAAAAATGCAAGGGGCCAGCCAAAATAGATCAGAGAAGCTTCCTTTTGAAAAATACTTGGGATGTCAGGGAGAATTTCTTCATTTATTAGAATGTACTTTTAAAAATTCATAAGAGTACTGCTACTATAAAAAGAAATGTGAAGGACTGGAGCCGAGGCTCGCAGTTACTGTGCTTGCCTGCCATGTGCAAGTATGTGGGTTCAAACCCCAGCATCACATACACTATAAAGTGTCAGAGAAATGAAGGTTACATGAAAAACAATAAGGCTGACTCTAAAAAAAAAAAATGTGAGCCAGGCATGGTGGCACACACTTGTAATTCCAGCTACTTGGGAGCTGTGGCAGGAAGATGGCAAGACTGAGGTCTACCTTGGCAACTTAGTAAGACCCTGTCTCAAAATCAACCAACCAATCCATCCATCCCTGGGTTCAGTTCCCAATGCCATGAAAAAGGAAGGGAGGGAAGGAAGGAAAGGATCAATTGTAACATTCTGTAATTTATTTTTAAGGTTTTAATCATGAAGACTGGCTGGATGTGGTGGTGCACACCTGTAATCCCAGCAGCTCAGGAGACCAAGGCAGGAAGATTGCAGATTCAAAGCCAGTCTCAGCCATTTAGCAAGGCCTTAAGCAAATTTTGAAACCCTGTCTCAAAAACAAAAATTAAATAAAAAGGGCTGGGAAGGTGGCTCAGTGGTTAAGCAGTCCTGGTTTCAATCCTAGTAAATAAATAAATAATAAAAATAAAGACAGAAATAATTTAGAGTAAAACTGATGAAATTTAACAGAACTTCAGACTCAGCAAGAACTTTAAATGATCAAAGATCTCTATTTGAAGTCTTCATTTAAAACAAATACTTTGGGGGCCGGAGTGGTGGCTCAGCAGTTACGGTGTTTGCCTAGCACGCGCAAGGACCAGGGTTTGAACCCTAGCACAACATACACAACTAAGTGTCAGAGCAACAAAGACCAGATGAAAAACTAAAAAAAACTGATTTTCTCTTTCTCTCACTGTTCTTCTGTCTTTATAAATACATACATACATACATACATACATACTCGGGGCTGGGGAAGTAGGTTGGTGGTAGAACACCACATTAGCATGTGCAGGGCCCTGGGTTTGATCCCCAGTATTGAAAAATAATTTTTCTTTTAAATTTTAAATAAAAAGAAATATTAAAAATAAAAATTTAAATACTGAACTGCATTTTATCAAATTTGTAAATAAAATATATACTTTTGAAGGTTATTCTTCTAAAAGATAACTCCAAAATAACAATCTTAATTTACATTGGTTTACTCTTATAACAATGATATTTCTTGTAAATTTAAATGATCACTTTTACTCTTTAGGAGACTCTATCCTCAAAACACATCAAATCAAGTATCAGATGACAGCAATAATAACCACTGGCTAAAAACACAAGCATAACTACATGCTGGAAGAGTAAAGAGTTTCAATGCAGGTTCTTTTTTTTTCCTTTCCACATTTTTTATTAGTGCATTATAGTGTACACACTGATGGGATCTGTTGTTACATATTTGTACATGTATACAAGATAATGATATAATTTTACCAATATCACTCCTCACACTTCTCTACCTCCTTCCCTACAGTGCAGATTCTTAAATGCATTAACAGAGATGAAACTGAGAATCAGGAAAGTTGTCTAACAGATATCTGCAATAAAATCATGAAATGATATGTACATCACACAGTACCTCAGATCCTGTTGCTTCAGAGATGGAAGAATATGAGCTTTCTGGAGCCCAGGAAATGCATTCTACCACATGTTCATGTTCTCGGAGCTCGGCCTTGCATTCCTTTGTTGCTACAACCCATACACGCACAGTCTGGTCATTGGAACAGCTGGCTATCAGAGTGCCATCCTGATTTGGCCGCACCATACGTACCCATTCTCTGTGTCCTGTGAATGTCTTCACACAGTAGCTGTCAACATAAGTAGTAATTTACTTTGTGATTGACAATCATCAGAACAGTTTCCAGAAGCAAGACCAAATAAGCTATACTTTGGAATGAAGAAAACAGCACTAAGTTAGAGAAATCACCAGCAAGTCAACAAAATAAATCCTGGTTAACAAAAGAAGGGCATGCCAGAAGTCAAATGCCAGTTACAATAAGCTGATAGGAATATTGTTAAGTGGCCAGCCCAATCAACATAATCCAGAAGGTAAAAAAAAATATACAGAATAAAATCTCTCAAAATTAAACACAAACAGTAAACTCAGAAAAAATATTTCTAGTGATGATATGAAATAGGTATGCTTTACTAATCTGGGTAAAACCTGCCAGTTAATGTTTTGTTACATTCAAGCATAATTATAAGCACAATCAAATCTGGTCTAGTGGGAATACTACCACAAACGTTATTTATATTTTAATTTAAGCCCACAGACAGAACACCTAAAAGAAACCCACAAAGAAAATAAACTATCATATAAAAATGGCTCTCGAGGACACACAGTCTCTGTTACATAATGTCTGTATGTTTCTTGTAGAGAGGCATTTGGAGATCAACCGAGTTGTTTTGCAGCACTGGGATCCAATCCAGGGTCTTGAGCATGATAGGCAAGCACTTCACTACTGAGCTACATCTCCAGCCTGCTAACTTAAGTTTTAAAGTACATGGCTGGGCACGGTGGCACATGCCTGAAATTTCAGTTACTCAGGTGGGTGAGGCAGGAGGACTGCAAGTTTGAGGCCAGCCTTGGCAATTTAGCAAGGCTTTGCCTAAAAAACAAAACAACAACAAAACCTCTAAAAGGGTGCATGAGTCCTCAAGTTCCAAAAAAATAAAAACTAAAAGGGGGCTGGGGATATAGCTCAGTGGTAGAGTGCCACTGGGTTTAATTCCCAGCACCATCAAAAAGAAAAAATGGATATAAATATGGTTTCATGGTTATTATTCTGGAATTCTGGATTAAAGCCAAAGCTACTGAGAATTCAGGGAAAAAAATTGTTTTGTTTTAACCTCTTTAGCTGATGCCTTTTCTTTTTTGCCTTTTTCTTTTAAAGGAAAAGTAAAAGAGAGAATCAATTTTTATTTAGATTTTCACCTGGCTTTTGCTTTTCCAACCCCTAGATGTGTATGTGGTGCTAAGGTTCAAACCCGAATCCTCATGTATGTCAGGCAAGCACTCTACCACTGAGCCGCCACTCCACCCCAGCTGATGCCTTTTCAATTAAACCTACTTACCCAGTTTGCACTTCCCACATTTTTATAGTTTTATCCCTTGACGCAGACACTATATGATCTCCATTGGGCATGATGGCTACTGAAGAGACATTATGGTCGTGGCCTAAAACATATAATATAGCAACATATCAAGCAATACATCACCAAGAGCAACTAAACTTCAGTTTCACTGGCTTATACCATGGTATTTTAAATATCAGAGCAAGTTCATTTTTTCTTTTTATTTTACATTCCAGGGCCACAGATTGAACTCAGAGTGTTGCATGTGCTAGGCAAGTGATCTATCTGCAAGTGAGTTAAATCTCTAACCCTGATATCACACAAAGTTCTAAATACAATGAGCATTATATAAATTTGGTAGGATACATGGATTTACATAAAGTTAAGAAATCAGTAATTTAATCTGTACAAATGTTTTAAAACAGACTTCAGTGGAGCTAAACCCAGGCTTGGGTGAAAGGTAGTCAAACTCAAATATTAGACCCAGCAAAGGCATAGCAACACAAAATCTAGGGCAACCATAGATAAGTGGGGGAGAGGGGGAAGAGATGAGGTGGGGTAAGGAGGGAGGGAGGGATCTAAGGAGACAATCAACAATGTAGCACACTCTTTACCCCCCGGAGAATCCAAATAATACTCATGCAATTCTGGTTTAAGAACAAATGCAGGGGCTGGAGCGATGGCTCAGCAGTTACAGTGCTTGCCCGGCATGCGCGAGTACGCGAGTTCAAACCCCAGCATCACGTACGCAATGAAGTCTTGGAGCAGTAAAAGCCACATGAAAAACTAAATAAAAAACTGTTTCTTTCTCTCTTTCTCTCTCACTGTCCTCTCTCTTTAAAAAAAAAAAAGAACAAATGCATATCATATTGTTACTTTATATGCATTTATGATTGTATAATAATTTATAATGCATTTATAATAATTTATATGCATTTATGATTGTATAATAATTTCTTAATAAAAAAGAATAAAACAGACATCGGTGTTTCTATATATTCACACTTTACTGATTATAAATGCTTACATATGAGCACTAGGAAAACAAATTTTCCTTTGGTTGATATTCTATGATATAACAAAGAAATAAGATTTACAAAGCCAAGTCAAATGGATTAAAAAAAAATAAATAAGGAGCTGGTTCTCTATTAGTTGTTAAGAATTATATTATGTTGTTGATCTTCATGGGGTTAAAACAAATGCATTATTTCATATACAATGTTCACATTCCTAATTAGCTATGCTTTGTGGAAAAAGCCCCAGAGAATCCACATAAATATCGTATCACTTCAGCAAACACATAATGGTTAAAAAGAATTCTTTTTTTTTTTCTAAGTGAGAGTAACAAGAAACAGGCAACTTAAAAGAAAAATCTCAGATTTTACAAATTTTCCTCCATGTAATCACAGCTTACTCATGCACTAAGACAACTAGATCATCTTTCCCTTTTTTGGGGGGTGTGGGTGAGATACTCTTACACAGAGCAACAACCTCAGGTGTTGATGTGTGCTGCCAAGCCAACCTAGATAATCTTTTTTTCCTTTTAAATTCTATTACTCACACAGTGTTTCTTACATGAAATCTAAACATTTATATTTCATATTTATGGAAACAAAAGTTTTAAACAGTGACAGCACCTCCTATACAACAAGATGATTAAGTTTCTGATGTCATTCTATTCTCACAACTCTAATTAACGTCTATTTTCCAGATGGAAGAATTTAAAATTTCCTAATGTTAAAAGTAAGCAAGTAGAAATTTAAACCCAGGTATCTGACTTCAAAGCCCATGCTATTCCCACAAAACCTGGCGGCATCAGGAAACAGTCTCCAAATAAGATCTGGAAACAGACCTAACTTGGCAGTTTTTCTTAAGAGATTCTTAAAGTTCATAGCAAACAATTTCCAACCACTGTGGCTTATCCATGCATGATGTATATCAAATGGTCCTCCAGGAACACAAACAATAAAGAGTTTAACACAGGGCACCTGAAAACTATTAGAAACAATAATTCTCCTCTCTGAAATGGCAAGTTAGAAATTAGTATTGAAGTACTATCTTCTATCCCTTACCGTGCATGGTTCTAATGCATTCAAAGCCCTGAAAATCCCATAGTTTAATGGTCATATCTGCAGAACAGGAAGCCAGAAGCTTGCCACTGTGGTCAAAAGAAATGTCCTGTACAGAGTCTGTATGTCCCTTAAGAGTTCGTTCAAAATCTCCAGTCTCATAATCCCACACCTGTCAGGCAAAGAGAAAATTGGTTAACCAACTCATAGCTCCTTTCTCATTAACATTTGCATTCAGCAGGTCAGTACAGCACCTAATTAAATTACTGAATAGTAACATAATAAACTAATATCACACTTTCACATTTAAATTGGTCTTCTTTTCTTTTCTAAGAGAGGGAGAGAGTGAAAAAGAGAGGAAGAAAGCATCAACTTTTATTTTTTTAACAATGGTGTATGTGGTGCCTGGGTCTGAACCCGAGTCCTTGTGCCTGCCAGGCAAGCGCTTAAATCACTAAGCCAATGCTCCAGCCCAGGTCTTATTTTCTACAGACAAAATTGATGATATAATTATCAAAACAGACATTTAATATCATATATGTTCTCTACCATACGCCTAATTATGCTAGTGACAAACTATATAAAGCCACAAGACACAGACCTTTCCTAGTGTGATAACAATAACTGCGTCACATTTATGGGCAATGCTAGAGATTGAACCAAAAGGTCCTGCATGTGCTAAGCAAGTGGTCTACTACTGAGATACACCCCTAAGTCCAATATTTTTTTTTCCCCCAGGGCTGAGGACCGAACTCGGGGCCTTGCAAGTGCTAGGCAAGTGCTCTGTCACTGAGCTAAATCCCCAACCCCCTAAGTCCAATATTTAAACTTTACTTTTGTGTGTGTGTGGTACAGAGGACTGAACCCGGAGACTTGTGCATGCTAGGCATGTGCTCTACCACTGAGCTACATCCCTGGCCCATAAACAAGGAAATTTATTTAAAACTTTAGGGGCCTATGACAGGCAATTATATGTAGAATATTAGGGTAGTAATAGAGTACTAAATGCTATTTAGACTATCAGAGTTCAGACATATAAGGGGCCAAGGAAAGATTTTATAAGATGTCAATGATTTATGAATAGCAGATCGTAACAAAAGCATACATAAATTTAATTGTTAAAAATGAAATAACAGGGGCTCAAGTGGTGGCTCAGCAGTTTCAACGCTTGCCCTACACAACAAAGTGTCAAGCAATGGAGGCCACATGAAAAACTAAAGAAAATTGCTTCTCTCTCTGTCCTTCTTTCTTAAAACAAAATACAACAAAATTTTAAAAAGTAATTTCAATTTTCAATCGCTAAATGATAGAAATAAAATTACTTTTGGTATACTGACCTGCTATCCTGTGATTCTGTTAAATTCAGTCATAGTTCTAATAGAATTGTGGTAGTCACTGGGACTGCCTATGGAGATCATGCTGACTACAAAAGATAGTTTAATTTCTTCCTTTCCAACCTGTAACTAAAGCTAGAACTAAAAGCTCTTTAAAAAAGCAGGCATAAATATTTATGACATTGGATTAAGCAATGGTTTCTTAGATATGACACCAAAAGCACAAGCAAATAAAGAAAAACCAGATGCACCACTTTATGATAGTGTAAAGAATGCCTTATTTACCCTAAAAGGGCACAAGTGCCATCCACGTGGGGGGGGGGGTGGCTGTGGAACCATAATGGAATCCTCTAATCCAGTTGGGAGGGCAAGGTACAGCCTAAGTGGCTAGGCTGAAGCCTGTGGGCCAGAGAATATCCCCAACCCAGTCCCCCAATGGGCTTTCAGGAAAATGGGCCATGGTTTCAAGGAGGCAGTGAATGAATGTTCAGTTAGTTATCTGGCCACCTTCTCCCATCCATGAGACTGACCAACCAGTGGAAATCAGAGAAAACTGAAATCTTAGATAAAGGAATAGGGTTGTGGACTCAGTGGTAGAGTAACTGCCGAACAGGCTCAAGGACCTGGGTTCAATACCCAGCACCACAAGAAAAAAAATTGCCAAACATTATTTTAAAAGGAATTCATATTGTTGGCTAAATATTTTCATTCTTACACAGAAAACATTATGGTAGACATCTTTAAATATTGAGAAAAAATGCCCTCATTTTGTAATACTTAAGTCAGTCAGCAACGATGAAAACAGTGGATCAAAAAGTAAAACATTTAAGCCCATCATATATTCCACTAAGTTGTTCTCCCATAAAATTGCTTGAAATGTACTGAGAATGCCTGTTCCATCAAATTCTTATCACTGAAAATTCTATTTTTTTTTTTTAAGAGAGAGGGACAGTGAGCGAAAGAGATAGAGAAGAGAGAATCAATTTTATTTAGTTTTTCATGTGGTTTTCACTGCTCAGACAACTTCACTGTGTATGTGGTCCTGGGGTTCAAACCAATGTACTCACATTACCACCAAGTCACCACTCCAGCCTGCCAAGATATCAAAGATATCTTGACACTTTGAAACATGTATATTCTAATTCTAGTTTACATATCTTTTATTATTAGTAAGGTCAAAATTATTGTTGTGGTTCATCAGTTACTGTCTTCTTTCATGAAATTATCTGTTTTTGTCCAATATCCATTTTTCTACTGAGATGTTGGTTACTGCTTTTCATACATTCATGGATTCTTTATAGACAGTCCCTGACTTAGGATTTTCAATTTTATGATAGTATGAAAGTGTACTCATGCTGTAACTCTGCTTTTCACATTCAGTACAGTAATCAATTAATTCTATCAGATATTTAACATTTATTCATATAATGGGCTTTGGGTAAGATGATTTTGCCCAACTGTAGCCTAATGTTTTTTGAGCATATTTAAGAAAGGTTAGGCTCAGATGGTTAGGTATTAAAAGCAGTTTTGACCTATAATATTTTCAGTTTTCAATGGGTTTATCAAGATGTAACCCCATTATAAGTCAAGGAGCACCTGTATATTAAAGTTAACAAACCATCATCTACTTATTAATTGAACATATTTCTGCAGTTTTGTTTGCTATTTATTTATTTTCTATTTTTTTAAAGAGAGAGACAGTGAGAGAGAGAGATTCAATTTTATTTAGTTTCTTGCATGGCTTTCGTTGCTTGGACACTTCTGTTATATACGTGTGCTGGGGTTTAAATCTGCATCCTCATGCATGCCAGGCCAGTGCCGAAACCACTGAACCACCACTCTAGCCCCTCCCCACTCTAGCCCCTCCTTCTCTTAAAAAAATTAATTTTGTGGTTCAACCCCAGCTTTTAGCACCAAAAATAAATAAATAAATAAAATTTTTAGTTCTGAGGTAAGATCTCACAGAGTGGCCAAGGCTGAACTTGCCATCCTCCTACCTCATCCTCCTGAGTAGCTAGGATTACTGGCATCACCATGCCTGGCCATTCCTGCATTTTACGCTAGACTGCTGCTATGTGATATATGCAACTGACAAACATTTTTTTCTTAAAATCTGGAACTTAATATGAAATAAGCCTTACAAAAGAACACAGAAATGTATTTTAACCTATCTATATTTTGTTTATCTTATTTATAAATTACACATCACTTTATTGTGTGTAGACTGAAGTAAACCAAATAAAAATAGCTTTTATTCTAAAATTCCTTCCTGGAAGAGACTTACCCCCTGAATTTCTAGTTCTGTATACCAATATTTTCATATATCACTCTTGCTTAAAAGTAAGGAGCATATTTTTCATTCACCAAAAACAAAAACTATTCAAGCACAACGTGACTTACTGCCCAACATTAATTAAAAATCACTGCACTTCTTCAAATTCACCAGTGAAAGGCATACCTTTCAGGAGCTACAATGAAATTTTATTCCAATTCTGTCTTTTTTTTTTTTTCCAGGCCTGAGGACCAAACATGGGGCCTTGTGCATGCTAGGCAAGCTCTCTGCCACTGAGCTAAATTCCCAACCCCTCCAATTCCGTCTTTAAAGTTCAGAATCAAATCACTGACAGTTTCAGAGAACACTTCCTTTCTTTACGTGTAAGTCATTTTCAGGGTTTTTCTTTCACCTAACTAAAAGCCTATTTTTAACAAAAGCTTACCTTAATTGTAGCATCCTCTGAAGCAGAGACCATAACACTGAACACAGGATGGAAAATGACGCGAGTGACTGGACTCCTATGACCACTCAGTGCATATTTTTCTGGTGGACGGGGAATCCATTCTTTTGGGTCTCGTTTCTGACCAAGAGGACCACCTGACGTAAATTCTTCTTTTGCTTCATTTAGCTTTGATTCTAATTCCATAACCTTTAAAGGAACATGCAGTTAAGTAGATTCTGATAAAAATGACATATTTGATGTTTATTTTTATTTATTTATTTTATGGTAATGGAGATTGAGCACTGTGGTGCTCTACCACTAAGCAAAATCCCATATCCCTTTTTCTTGTTTATTTTGAGACAGTCTTATGAAAATGTAGATATGCAAAATACGTGAAAAAATTTCAGTACTTTGTAAAGCATTTCATATATTTAAGTGAAAATTCTATATCACCAAAATCTAAGTAGTGTAACAAAACTAAAAACTGGAAAAAATTCAGTGTAAGGTAACTGTCGTTTAACTCAAAGAAAAACTTCAATTTGCATTTTGCAACAGTCTTCTACTACTAATCAGAAGAACAATGAACCTCTTGTTTCTTCTAAGACTGCTATTCTTAGTAAATTTTTTCCACACCACCTTATATTTTATATACCTTCCCCCCCCCCCCGACTTTTTGCGTATGTGTGGTACTGGGGATTAAGTCCAAGGGTACTACACCACTAAGCTATAACCTTACTTCCTCTACTTTTTATTTTTTGAGGCAAGGTCTTACTAAAATACCAAGGTTGGCCTTGAACTTGGAATCCTCCTTTCTTCCTTTTTTTTCAAGAAAGAGGGACAGGGGGGTGTCAATTTTTATTTAGTTTTTCATGTGACTTTCGATCCTCCCACATTTTGCTGTGTATGTGGTGCTGGAGTTTGAACTCGAGTACTCGCGCATGCCAGGCAAGCATGTAACCACCGAGCCACTGCTTCACACCCGGAATTCTCCTTTCTTAGCCTCCCAAGCGGCTAGGATTACCAGTGTGTGCCACTGCATCCAGCTTTGTTATATGTTAATAAACTAATGTTAATAAAATAAGCTAATTAACAAATAATATAAGCTAATATTCAACATCTACTATGAGTTAGGTATTTTTACTTAAGATCTTTATACAGATAAACTCATAACAGAACAAGGCTATTTATTCTAACTTTGCCTATGAAGTATATAATCTTTTTTGTGCTAGATTATTATTTGTTGCTCTCACCTTAAAGACAAAAATAAAAGTAAAGCTCAGAGATGAAAATGCTTGTGTAAGTGCACACTTCAGTGCTCTTTTCCTATCGCCACACTGATTCCAGGAGTTCTTCCCTTCTAAGGGCACAAATGAATTTTTGCAGCATGAATTTCTCAAAGTCAGGACTATACAGATTCAACATAGTCAATACCCCAGGTTGCATGAGTATTGCCAATGATCTAAGTTTTCATAAAGCATAGGAAATATATTTTCATTTGCCTTTTCAAGATAGATAGAAAATCAATGCAGAAAAATTTGCTAAAATCTTCAGAAAATTAATAATACAGTGAGTACAGCTAAATTTAAAGGAAGAGTTAGTTACCTTCTTTTGTAATCTAATAACGGATGTCCACTTTTTTTCCAAAAGACCAGCATACTTCTTATCTAATTCTTCATTCTAGAGAAAAATAAATGATAATCTTTTAAAAATGCCTTAACTATGACAATTCAAGCCATAGTAGTATAGTCATTTCTAAGCCTCAACATTAATAACATCTGATTAAACAAAAAAAAGTGTAAAAATCAAGTTCAATACCAAAAATACAATAATAACATATGACTAGATCTGTTATTATCTGAGACAACTGTTAACTACTGGTACTAGAGTAAAATGCAGTTTAGAATAATTAAAACTCAAAACATACCATATCTAATTCAGCTTCTTTTTTAAAAACTGAATACGCCTCTTCATAGCCATTTGAACGAAGATAATCTGCTATAGCTCGATTTCTGGAAGAAAATAAATTCGAAAGACTCATTCATATTTTGAAGAAATATATTTTATTTAAAAATCCATAAACCTGAAGGCACTTCTTCAACAGTACTCCCTTCCCAATTATACAAGCATTTCACAAAAAAATCCACATATCTCCATAAAACCTTTAGAACATTTACCCCTGTCACACAGTGTATCCATAAAATCTTATTAATCTTGAGGTTTGATAAGTTTCTTATTTATTACTTACCTCAAGCTGTGAGCACCATACAAATCAAGGTATAGCTTATATAATTAGATATGTCTATGACAGTAATCATTAATTTTGCTAATGTTTACAAGCTACCCTTCTCTTAATATCTGATATATAGAACCAAAGGAAACAATTCAATTTTGCAAAAAAATGTTCTTTTGTACAAGGGAATGAACCCAGGGGCACCCTACAACTGAGCTACATCCCCCAGTACTTCTCATTTTTATTTTGAGACAGGGACTAAGTTGCTGAGGCTAGCCTTGAACTAGAAATCCTCCTGTCTCAGCTTTCAGAGTTCCTGGGATTACAAGAATGTGCTGCCATGCCTGGTCAGATTTTTTTTTTTTTAAAGAGAATTTTTTTTCATTTCTTTTTTGTTTTGCCTTTATTTATGTACATATATGGTGCTGAGGATCAAACCTGGGAGCTCACCCATGCAATGCAAGCACTCTACCACTGGGCCCCCCTCTCCAGCCCCAGAAAAATATTTTCGTTAAAACTGTATTTCTAATTAGAAATAAAGGACAAGCTATAAGGTATAATGAGTTTAGTGTACTGTCATAGAGTAAGACATTCATTTAAAATTAGAACTTGAAGGGCAGAAGCTCATTAAGCTGGTACCTTTTCATTTTTCCCTCCCTCTTTTTCTTGCTGCAGAGGGAAATGAATCCAGCCAGGTACCTTGCACTACTGATCTACATCCCAGCCCTTTTTAAAATTTGAAGGGTGGATCAGCGGTTGGAGTGCTTGCCTAGTATGCATGAGGACCTGGATTCAAACCCCAGCACCACATATACAACTAAGTGTTGGAGAAACAAAGGCCAGATGAAGAAATAAAGTTGATTTTCTCTTTCTCGCTCTTAAAAATAAAATAAAATAAAATTTGGAGGGCTGGAGTGGAGGCTTGGCAGTTACAGCTCTTGCCTGGCATGCACAAGGACATGGGTTTAAACCCCAGCACCACGTACACGAGTGTCAGAGCAACAAAAGTCACATGAAAAAATAAATAAAAATTGATTCTCTTTCTCTCTCCCTGTCCCTCTTTCAAATAAATAAAATAAGGAGACAGTGTCTCCCAAAGTTGCCAAGGCAGGCCTTGCACTAGCAACCCTCCTGCCTAAGTCTCTCAATTTGGTAATATTACAAGTGTCCACCACTTTGCCAATATAGGCTTCTCTTTCCCCATTCTCTGAAAGAAGATGGGCAAATCACCCTCCCCTCCTATGGCAACCTATTTCAAGATGTCTCAATATTCTGACCCTTGAATTCCAACATCATAGGAATGGCTGGTTGGGATTTCCTTTAAAATATTTTAATTAATTTAAATGTTAATATATACACAAGCTTAACCAAATTTTAAATGCATAAATACATAACAAAGTGTTCCTTTAACCCCTGATCCCACCCAATATTCCATTTTTCTTTCTTTTTTTCCTCAAGAAAGTAGGACAGTGAGAAGACAGAATCAATTTTTATTGAGTTTTTCATACGACTTTCATTGCTGACACTTAGTTGTGTACGTGAGCACTGGAGTTTGAACCCATGTACTCACGCATGCCAGGCAAGTGCAGTGACCGCTGAGCCACTGCTCCAGCATTCCATTTCTGATGCAACTTTACTAGTGTTTTATGTGTTCTTTCAGAGATATTTTACTTAAAAACACACATATCTACAGTGTTCTAGTTAACTACTTATTTTTAAAACACTGCAGACTACAGATATCACATAATTTCACTTAATCTTATCTATCATTCCTTATCAGCAGATTTAAATCTACCTCCTTTTCAAATGATATTGTGTTCCATTATAGAGATAGATGCTTTTATTACTACATACAATGCTAAGAATTTCCTTATATAAACATTAATGCCACTATTTAATGCTTTAGGAAATGCAAATTTTTCTAGTAGTATAGAAGAACTGGTGGGATTAAGTTTTAATTGGTATGTTACCAAAAAAACAAAAAACAAAATGAGTATAGAAAGATAACAGGGAATTACAACAAACATTCCAGATAATTATTGGTATGCCAAAGATTAAAGTATAATAACCACAGGGCTATTAGCACATTGCATTCCCAGACATAGGGGTGGAAGAGAGATAATTTTTTATTATGAGTCTGAGTCTGTGTGCTGCTCATACTACCGCCAGTTTCATTAACAAACGTCTTCTTGGGGCTGGAGCAGTGGCTCAGCAGTTATGGTGCTTGCCTGGCATGTGAGAGTATGCAAATTCAAACCCCAGCACCATGTACACAACGAAGTATCAGAGCAACAAAGGCCACATGAAAAACTAAATAAAACTGATTCTCTCTCTTAATGTCCTTCTCTTTTAAGGAGAGAGAGAGAGATAGAGAAGTCTTCTTTATATAGACTGAAATCTACTTTGTAATTCCCACCAAATAGTAGTTCTACTTGGGCCTTACAAATCAATACAAAATAAGAAGGTAGTATCTCAATATCTCCCTCATGATTTTTTTCTTTATCTTTTTCAAGAGAGAGTGACAGGGGCTGGAAGGGTGGCTTGGCAGTTACAGCACTTGCCAAGGATGTGCAAGTACACAGGTTCAAACCCTAGCACCCACGTACACGACAAAGTGTCAGAGCAATGAAAGCCATGTGAAAAACTCAATAAAAACTGATATTCTCTCTCTCTCTCACTGTCCTTCTCTCTTTAAAAAGAGAGAGAGAGACAGCATGTGACAGTCAGAGAGAATCAATTCTTAGTTTTTCAAGTGCGTTTCATTGCCCTGACACTTCGATGTGTATCTGGTGCTGGGGTTTGAACCCACATACTCACGCATGTCAGGCAAGCACTGTAACTGTCAAGCTACAGCTACAGCCCCCTCCCTCACCATCTTTTAGTAAATATTTTGTGTTCTCAAGTTATGCATTATAAAACTTCAATGAAAATAAATTTCCTGGGGCTGGAGCAGTGATTAAATAGTTGGAGCACTTGCCTGGCACTGGGACCTGGGTTCGAGCTCCAGCACCACATACATAACTAAGGGTCAGATGAAAAAAATTTAATTGATTCTCCTTCTCTCACTCTCCTCTTCTTTAAAATAAATAAATAAATTTTCCTTTCATTAGGATATCCCAAAATAATAAGAAAAATAAAGAATTTTAAAAACACCTTTTTAGCTTTATTTTTCTTTTTTAATCTAAAAAATAATTATCAATAAAGGGGCAATGTCAAGGGCAAACAAATTATATACAGCATTTGTAAATATTTACTGTTCCTATCTCATTCCACTTCTATCTGATCTCAGGGTCAAGTCCTAGCACCTGACACTTTGCACTCATTTTCTTACACTAAAGCTCATATAATAGATAACATGTATGCGCAACACGTGCAAAAATATAATTACAATTTTTTTAAGAGAGAGAGAGGACAATGAACGAGAGAGACAGAGAGAATCAATTTTTATTGAATTTTTCACATGGTTTTTGTTGCTCTGACACTAGTTGTATACGTGGGTGCTCGAGTTTGAACCTGTGTACTTGCACAGCCGGGCAAGCGCTGTAACTGCCAAGCCACCGCTCCAGCACATAACTACAATCTTAATGGGTATTATTTTTTTTTATGTAAGAAAATCAAAATAGGGCTGGAGCAGTGGCTCAGCAGTTAAGACACTTGCCTGGCATGTGCAAGGACATGAGTTTAAACCCCAGCACCATGTACGCAATGAAGTGTTGGAGCAACGAAAGCCACATGAACAACTAAATAAAATTGATTCTTTCTCTCTCTCACTGTCCCTCTCTTAAAAAAAATAGATAAATAAAATAATAATAAGAAGAAGAAAATCAAAATAAGATGGGCATGGTGGAGCACACCTGCAATCCCAGTGGTCTGGGAGGCTGATATACGAAGAATGAAAGTTCAAAGTCAGCCTCAGCAATTTAATGAGGCAATAAGCACCTTAGTGAGACCCTGTGAGGATGTGACTCAGTGATTAAGCATCCCTGGGTTCAATCCCTGGTACCAACAAAAAACCAAACAAACGAACACACACACAAAAACCCCACCATTTTGCAATTACCAATACAAATTGACAATACTTAATTGGAAAATTCAAAATGTTCCAAAACCTGAAACTTTTCCTTTTAATGTTGTTGGGGTTACTAAACCCATTGCCTCTGCTCTACCACTAAGAAACACACCCTGCTTCACTTTTAAAAATCTAAGGAAGGGCTGGAGCTGTGGCTCAGTGGTTATGGTGCTTGCCTGGCATGCATGAGGACGTAGGTTTGAATTCCAGCACCACATACAACTAAATGTCCGAGCAACAAAAGCCACATGAAAAGCTTATTCTTTCTCTCATTGTCCCTCTCTTAAAAAAAAAAAAAAAATTATATTAACTTCTAATTCCATCCAATATAGTATAAATCATCTTCCCTTACAAATGTTCATTTATAATATTAGATATTAATGCTTAAATGGTGTTACATTATATGATCATATCAAATTTAATTTGAGCTATAATTTATTGCTGGACTTTCAGGGTGATTGTAATTCCTCATCCTTTTAAGCAATGTTGCAAATAAGCAGCCATGTAGTTAAAACTTTTTTAATATTTTTACACCTGAATCAAAAGATATTATAATGGGCTGATACAGCTGTGTGGGTGAGCACTTGCCTAGCATGCCTAAATCCCAGGGTTCGGTCCCAGGTTTGGTCTCAGGACCACTGTGGGCAGGGGTTCAGGACTTTTTTTCTTTTCTTTCTTTTTTTTTTTTTTTAAAGAGAGAGGAAGGGGCTGGAGCAGTGGCTAGGTGGTTACTGGTTATGGTGCTTCCCTAGTATTCATGAATATGCAGATTTGAACCCCAGCACTGCAAATACAACTAAGTATCAGAGGAACAAAGGCCACAGGAAAAACTAAATAAAAACGGATTCTCTCTGAAAAGAAAGAGAGACAGTGACAGAGAGTGAGAGAGAGAGAGAGAAAAAGAGAATTTTTATTTAGTTTTTCATGTGGCTTTCGTTGCTCTGACACTGAGTTGTGTACACGGTGCTGGGGTTAGAACCCGTGTACTCATCTAACTAAAAAGACCATTGAAAGATTAGAATTTGGGGCTGGAGCGGTAGCTCGGTGGTTACAGTGCTTGGCCAGCATGCACAAGTACACGGGTTCAAAGCCCAGCAACCCACATACACAACTAAGTGTCAGAGCAACTAAAGCCATGTGAAAAACTCAATAAAAATTGATTTTCTCTCTCACTGTCCTTCTCTCTTAAAAAAAAAAGAAAAAGAAAAAAAGATAGATTAGAATTTAGGGAAAAAAGAACACATTACCACATGACATTAATAATATAATAAAACTGAGCCACTAAATGGTAAGACGATCAGGGTGCGTAGGCACATGCCTGTAATCATAGGGACGTGGAAGGCAGAGGCAGTAGGACTGCAAGTTCAAAGGAAGCCTCAGTAACTTAGCAAGACTCTCTCTCAAAACAAAAAATAAAAAGGGCTAGGATGTAGCTCCCTGGCAGATTGCCCTGGGATTCAATCCCTGGGACAAAAAGAAAAAAAAAAAAAGTAAGATACATGCACAAAAATATGTACTACATAAATTACAAGAGAAACTTAAGCCTAAAACCATTAGCAGTTTGTACAACATACTGACCAAATACAAAATCCAAAACCAAGTCCCAGAGATAGATGCCTCAGTCAAGTCTTAAATCTGATACAATTTACTCAGTCACGCTGCTTGCCACATGTTAGATAAGTGATATGACAGGAATGGGAAAAAAGGAGTCCAGATAAATTGTTAGCACCACCACCTCTGTTGTCCTACTTCTTAGTATCTAAGACAACTATCTGTTCCAATGAATGAGGGACCTCTAACTTTACTAAGATGTACTACCATCACTTAAAGTAAGACTAAAGCCTTAAAGATACTCCAGAGTTTGCTACTAATTTCAGTTGTTGACCTCAAGCTGATTTTTTCCCCAAGTTGATTTTCATCAATTCTATTATGGATGGTATGCTCATCTCCTTTTTACATACATAAAATGAACTATAACAAGTAGATATCAAGGTACAAGTTTACAATAATCCATCGGAAACATTAAAGACATTTAAATTAATTTATGAAACCTCAGGAGATGAAGAAAATAAACCAATCACTTGAATTAAAGAGAAATTCAGGGGTATCAAGCTTCCCTGGCATGCACAAGGACTTGGACTCAAACCCCAGCACCACATACAAAACTGTGTTGGAGTAACAAAGACCAGATGAAGAGTAAATAAAGCTGATTCTCTCTTTCCCTCAAAGAAAAAAAAAGAGTGAGAGACAGAGAGAAATTCATGTGAAAGTATAATAGATCATTCTGAGTAGACTAGCAGCCCTATGCAGAATGAGAGAAAACGGTTAAAATAAAAAAAGATATGAGGGCCAGGAGTGGTGGCACACCCCTGTAATCCCAGCAACTCAGGAGGCTGAGGCTGGATTCCAACTTCAAAGCTAGGTTCAGCAAATCAGAGTCCCTAAGGAACTTTGTGAGACCCTGTCTCAAAACAAAAAGTGAAAAATGGGCTGGGGACATAGCTCAGTGGTTAAGTATCCCTGGGTTTAATCCCTGGTACAATAACAACAAAACAACAACAAATTGGTACTGGGGACTGAATCCAGCAGTGCTTTACCATTGAGCTACATACATCCCCCAGCCCTTTTGATTTTGAGATGGGGGTCTCGCTAAGCTGGTCACAGCCTCATTAAATTGCTGAGGCTGGCCTAAAACTTGTAATCCTCCTCCCTCAGCCTCCCAAGTGGCTGGGATTACAGTGCCCAGCATGAAAGTAATATGTACATATATAGATAGATAGATTTATATTTATACATTTTTTGTACCAGGGATTAAAACCCAGGGCTTTACAATTGAGCCACATCCCCAGTCTTTTTTATGTTTTATTTTGAGACAGGGTCTCATTAAGTAGCTTAGGGCCTCCCTAAATTGCAGAGGCTGGCTTTGAACTTGCAATCCACCTGCCTCAGCCTCCCAAATCACTGGGATTACAGGAGTGTGCCACCACAGCCAGCTGACAGTAATTGTTTTAAAGAGAGAGACAGTGAGAAAAAAAGAGAGAAAAAGACTCAATTTTACAGATTTTTCATGTGGCCTTTATTGCTCTGACACTTTATCGTGTATATGGTGCTGGGGTTCAAACCCTTGTCCTCTCCAGGCAAGCACTGTTAACAACTGAACCACTGCTCCACTCTCCTCTTTTTTAAAGAATAGTTTTAAAAGACCTATTTATCAGAAATTTCTGGAGATTAGATGGAATAACAACTAAAGAAAGCAAGTCTATTGTACTGTAAATCAAGCCCTTAAGAATAAAAGTGAGGGGCTGGAGCAGTGGCTCAGGGGCAGTTATGGTGCTTGCCTGGCATGCCCAAGTACACAGGTTCAAAGTACACAACTAAGTGTCAGAGCAACGAAAGCCATGTGAAAAACTCAATAAGAAATTGATTCTCTCTCTCTCTCTCTGTTTCTCTCACTGTCCTTTTCTCTTAAAAAATAATAAAATAAAAAGAATAAAAGTGAGTATCTTTTAAAAGACCCCTAAAGATCTCAGGTTATAGTTACAATAAGCATCCTCCAAGTTACTTGGCTAACTATAGGCTCCAATTGTATACAGAATACGGTTTTTACTCTGTACTATAAACATGAATTTCAATAATCTACAATACAGCTAATACAAAAATATATTTATATTTTTAGAATTAGTATGTGTTACAATCCAGGATATATGGTTACCAGAAGGTAGGGATCATATTTCATATTTCACTTCACTGAGATCTGATGTTATTCTAGAGGGCTATATTAAAAGGAATAGACACATTGTAGGGACTGGAGTGTTGGCTCAGCAGTTACAGTGCTTGCCTAGCATGCCTGAGCCACCCTCCAGCCCCTGGAATTGCTCTTAAACATCCATATATAATTTCATTTTGTTTCTATTTTGAAAAAAAAGCTTGTAATAAAGCATCAAGAAAATGGTTACATAGTAAAAGCAGGATTTATTAAACATTTACTGCATACCAGGCTTCCAGGCAAGCATTTCACATATCCTCTATTTAATCCTCATAATTCTATAAAATATTTCCTGTTAATCCAAATTTCTTAGAAAATGAGATGGGAAAATCTGGAGGGAATATTTACACCATGAAAGTAATGCTGAATTCCCAGCAGGTGAGATAAGAAAATATCTTATTTCTTTTTTTCAAGAAAATTGTTGGGGGCTCAGCAGTATTGCACTTGTCTGGCATGCATGAGGACCTGGGTTAGAACCTCAGCACCACATACGCAACTAAGTATCAGAGCAACAAAAATGAGATGAAAAACTAAAAATTGATTCTCTTTCTCACTCTCCCTCTCTCCCCCTTTTAAAAAAACTGTTTATTCCAATTTTTCTTATGTTGAAAAATACTTTTTCCTAATTAAAAGCATATTTCAGATAGTTCTAGCTCTTCTGTTTGTATGTTTAAGTGTTATTAATAGGTGACATCTAACACCAGGGATCAAAAAACTAGGTGCTAGGGACTAGAGCGGTGGCTTAGTGGTTATGGCTCTAGACCAGCGTACGTGAGGATATGGGTTCAAACTCCAGCACTATGTACACAACAAAGTGTTAAAGCAACAAAAATTACATGAAAAACTAAATAAAATTGATTCTCTTTCTCTAAAATCAAAACAAAAAAATCTGAGTGCTAAGCCAGTTTTTATCATTTGATTTTAGTGCCCGTTTCTAGGATTATGTGTTTTGTAAGATATATTCCAAGAGGTAGAGTTATTAGGTCATATATAATTTTACTTTTAACAAATACTGTCAAAATATGCTCCAAGATGATTACAATTTTACTTTCCTATCTAATAGACACTATACTCTCCTTATTAGTGTCTACTTTTCTACACTAGTGTAAATGATCTGAAATCAAAATAGCTTTTTGTTAACAGTAATTCACTTCAAATTATTAGCTTGCTTCCTTCCTTCATTCATTCAGGGATTGTACCAAGGGTGCTTAATCACTGAGTCACATCCCCAGCCCTTTTATGTTTTTTATTTTGAGAAAGGGTTTCACTAAGCTTTTTAGAGCCTTTCTACAAGGCTGAAGCTAGCTCTGAATTTTCCTCCTGCCTCAGGCTCCCAAGCCACTGGGATTACAGGTGTGTGCCACAGCGCCTGGTTTTATTACTATATAAGATCCGTAAATGCAGTAGTAAGTTATATCTTGCATTCTAAATCTCAATTTATTTTTATTTAATTATATCTTTTTTACATTCAATTATCCTTCTAGCTATCTGCAATTCTGTCTGTTACTCAATGTATTTAATAACCTCCTATCATCTAAAACATTGAAAGAGTTCTGTAGATATTTTAAATACTTAAGTCTGGTGTTTCAAAGTTTTCTTTAGTTCCAACTCCTTTGTACTACTTGCATTTAGTACATAATTAACTACTTTGTCCACAAGGATGTTACTAAAAACTTTTATGAAAACCAACCATACTGTGTGTGCCCAGCCTTTATTCAAATTAGTAACCTTTCTAAAATGTGAAAGCTAACAGAGTTGCCTTAACAAGGACTAGGAACCAAGAAGAGATATTTTTTCTTATATAGTTTTATATGGTTTGTCATTTTCAATAACCTGCAATACATTTAAGGAAAAAAAATTAAAAATTTAAAGAAAATAGAATCGACTCTACTTTGTTCTTTACAAATTAAGGAAGGGTTAATAATAACTTAAAAATTAATGTCAAACTCACTGGTATATAGTCTGCCTTCCTCTTATAAAACTCATTTCTTCAACTCAACAACATAATTCATTGGACAAGAGGCCCAACTCATTTAAAGCCACTAGATATTCTCCTAAAAGTTTCTTTACTCAACTTATTAGGTTTTAATTCTCTTATTAATGCTCATTCTGGCCTTCTAATGAGCCTTGACAGAGAAAAATGGAAGCAAAATTGCTGAGCAGCTACAATATGGGTTATCCAACAATTCAACAATACCACAAATCTGGCCTCAGACTCTTCTGATATACCTAAATAACCACCTGAAAAAGCAATCTGACCATACAAACCTAAGAACATTCAAACCTTTGTGCTTCTACTTGTGCCTTCTCCTTAGCAAAAAATGATGATCTTTCTCTCCACAGTCCACCTGCTTAAATACTACCAATCCCTCAAATTAAAAAAAAAAAAAAAAAAGCACAGCCCTTCAGTATCTTTTGACTCCTACTCACTGAAATGAATCTTTCTGTTCCGGTCCTATGACTTTATAATACTACACATTTATCCCTCTTTCAAGTGACTTAAACTTTGAGGAAACACTAAATGTGCAAAATGATATCTCCCACATTTTACAGTTCATGAAATCTGGATGCCTCTAGAAACCACACAGATATTTAATGCAGCCACCATATGTCTTCATCCCAGAAAGCAATGGAAAAATCAAGGGTCATACATGGAAAAAACTTATCTATACATCAAGCAAGATTTAAGAAAAAAGTAAAGAAAATTAGCTTCATACATACTGTCCAGAATTAGTGAGAGATAAACAACAGATTATCCTATAAAAAGGTTTGAAGATCACTTTAGGAAGGTCAGTTTACCAGAGAAGAATATGGGAAGCTGAAAGGCAATACACCCCAGGGCAAAGGACAAAATAAGAGAGGTGAAGAAACAGTATTCTAAAAGGAGCACACCCAATTTCAAGCTATTCCAGCTGATTCTTTCCCACAGACAGAACTGTCCTCAAGGATGATCAGTAAGAAGGAAGATGCAACACTGTGCCCATGTAAATTTTAATGAGGGGAGGGGGAAAATAACAAAGCAAATAAAACAGAGCAAAGAAGAATAGCCCTAAGAAGCAGAAAATTACAGATAAATATACTTTCAAAGGAAATCAAAGGAAAATTCAAAAAATGTTATACATATCCAAACATAATAAAATGAAATATCCCTAAAACAAAGAACCAATTCTTTAGCAGGAAAAGTTACACCATAACCAAGAAACTGATTTAGAATGTTACACCCAAAATCTGACTTTGTACAGATGAACCTGAAGAAAAAAAAAAAAAGACCACCACAGAAGAGCACAAATATTAGGCTAACCTAGGATGATACATCTGCCATATAAAATACTGAAATAATACTGTCACAAATCTTCTTTGTTGTACCTTCATCCAGTCTCATTCTTCTGCTCAGAAACAACCAGATTTAGTGTATGCCCTTCAGCCCTTTATCTATAGGTGTACACATATATACCTACACATACACAGGCAGAAAACAAATGTGTTTGGGAGGGCTTTAAGCATAAATGCAACATATCATCTGATTTACAACCTGATTATTTCACTTTAAAATAGATCTTAGAGCTCATTTTCTGTACACATATCTAAAAATACCACATTCTTTTAACTGTTTCACAATATTCTAATAGGATGGATACAATATATGTAACATATGCTTCTGAAGGATAAGCTTTTTAGATTGCTGTTTCTCACTGTTACAAAAAAAATCGCAACATCTTTTCACACAGCTATCCCTAGAGAAATATCTATAAAAGTTCTTTATAAAAAATTGGAGCAGTGTCTCAGCAGTTACAGCACTTGCCTGGCATGTGCAAGGACACAGATTTGAACCCCAGCACCACATACACAATGAAGTGTTGGAGCAACAAAGGCCACATGAAAAAAATAAGTAAAATTAATTCTTTCTCTCAATGCCTCTCTCTCTCTCTTTTTTATTGTTGAATATGGACTTATTATTGAGGGGGAATCATTATCAAACAATCAAGAACAAATATATATTTACATAATTAGCCAAGGCTGATGCCATGTCATGGTTTTCCCCCTTGGGTTCCCCATGGTTCTATGTTTCCCCCAAAAGAACCCCTATATTAAATGGACTTCTCGTGGAGGTCCGAGATCTCCTTCTGAGTTGATTTCCCAATACTCCCTCCCTCCAGTCTCCTAGATAACATTCCTAATCCCTTCTCCCTCCCTGCCCCCCTCAAGATTCCCCGTTTGTATAAAAATTCATACATGTTGAGGTTATTATTGGCTTAGCCATATAATGTCTCTCTCTCTTAAAAAGAAGTCTAACAAGCTGGCCCATTCCTATAATCTCAGCTACAAGAGAGGCTGAGGCAGGAGGACCACCAGTTTGAGGCCAGCCTGGGGAACCTAGAGACTCTGTGTCTGAAATTTTATAAAAGGCCTGGGAACAAAGCTCAGCAGTACAGTGTGCCTAGGTAGGTAGGTAGTAAGGAAAGAAAAGGACAGGAAGGACAGGACAGGACTATTTAAATATTTTTATCACATTATGGTAAGCAAATGAAACCTATATGTTTTCTGCTTTTTGGAACTAGAGATTTTCTTTGTAGTGGAATTTTTGTAAATATAAGAAAATATGTGGAAAGGTATAACATACAGGGATAATGGTGGCTACATCTGGAATGTGGGATTGAAAAGTTTTAGTTGGCGGCTAGAGTGGGGGCTGGAGCAGTGGCTTGGCGGTTATGGTGCTTACCTGGCATGCCAAGTACCAGGTTCCAACATGGTATGCCAAGTACCAGCACCATGCACACAACAAAGTGTCCAAGCAACAAAAGCCACATGAAAAACTAAATAAAAATTGATTCTGTCTTTCTCCTTCTCTCACTGTCCCTCTCTCTTTAAAAGTGAGGGGGGAAAAAAAGGAAAGAAAAGTTTTAGTTGGCATGGGGGGATTAATGCTTATAGTTGGACATGTATGACTTTTTGTAATATCATTTTGTTTAATGACTAGTGAACTTAAAAATCAGAAAACCAGTTGGGATGCTATGGCTAGTCATGAAACCAGATTAATTTCAATTTCTCCTCAACTTATTAAGTATTTGTCACATCTACAAAAGTGTTTATTATTATTCATGCCTGTATGCCCTCGAGCAAAAAGAGCTTAGAAGGCAGGCAGCACATACTTCTGAGCTGAATCACACTTAATAATTTGGCTCAAATTATCTCTTTCATGTATGTTAAAAATTCATTCTTGGGGCTGAGCATGGTGGCTCACACCTGTAAATCCCAGAGACTCCTGAGGCTGAGAAAGAAGAATAGAAAGTTTGAGACCAGCTGTAGCAACTAGCAAGACCCTGTCGAAAAATAAAAAATAAAAAGGGCTGGAGATGTGGCTCAGTAGTAGAGCACCCCTGGACTCAATCCAAGACTACCCCACCCCCAAAAAAATCATTCTCCCTTCTACCTCAAAAATAGTTCAAAGAGGACTACAGCAGTGGCTCAGTGGTTATGGTGCTCGCCTGCAATGCCCAAGGACCCAGGTTCAAACCCCAGCACCACATACACAACCACATGAAAAACTAAATTTAACTGATTTTTACTCTCACTGTCCCTCTTTCTTATTAAAAAAAAAAAAAAAAAAAACCCAAAAAGCAAAAAACAAAAAAAAAACATCAGCTCAAACAGGGGCCAGAGTAGTGGCTCAGCAGTTAGAGCACTTGCCTGGCATGCACAAGGACCAGGGTTCAAATCCCAGCACCACATACACAACTGTCAGAAAAATGAAAACCAGATGAAAAAAATAAATAAAACTGCTTCTCTCTTTGTCTCTCCCTTTCCTCAAAAAAAAAAAAAAAAAAAAGAAAAAAAAAAAAAACTCAAAGAATTTTACACACCAATTACTCAACCTCTTAAGCTAAAATGTTACAAAAATCAAATTGTCAAAATGAAATTTACCTTATTTCCAAGAAGTATATAAACATCTGTTTCCTTCTAAACCCTTTCCAGGTGGTTATTTTTTGTATTATGAGAGAAACAATTCTGAAACTCACTAAAGTATTACAAGAAT
>PVKS010018469.1:0-40064 GCA_004027875.1 Aplodontia rufa
ATATACTTAGTACATAGAATACAAGTGATACAGAAATGAACAAAATTATCATATGAATAGTATTTCCTAAGAAATTAATGATTAATAAAAAAGGTTTATATGAAAAATTAGGAGATTAGTATTTTTCAGTTATTTTCTGTATATGTATATATATACACATATGTATATACATACACAAATATATGTAATATACATATATATACCATATATAGTGTATTTTTATATAAAATTATTCAAAATTTGGGTAATAAAAGTTTATACTGATTGTTTATGACAATACAAAATAAAATTGGCAATTTAATATTTGCTAATACTTTCCCAAACTTTCAAATTTAATGTTAGAAAATTATATTGCTATAAATTATCACAAATTATAAAAATGTATTCCCTGTCTTAAATAATATTCCAACAGTCACTTAGTACTAGTTCAAAATTTCAAATTGAATGAAATTGGCACTCTTTATACCATTTTTGGATTATTGCTTTCATTTATTTCCTAAATAATTGAATTTCATATATTTTCCAGCAAATACTTATGAGTAATTTCATATTTAAAAGTAAATATCTATTGTATTTGTCACTGATTGATAGTTGGGTAAAATATTCTTACTCAAATTTTTCTTTCTTTTGGACTTTGGTACATAGTTTTGGTACTAATCCTTTAAAAATCACTCAAACTCAGTGGTTACATATTTCAAATACAAATAGTTTAAGTACATTGAAAAATATCCAGTGAAAGTTTATGCATAAAAATATAAAGGTTAGCTATATACTGTCATTCTATATAAATTTTTAACCAATAAAATATAAATACATATTGCTTTCAAGGCAAAGGTGAATAGATAGTAATTAGTATAATGACTACATGTTAAAACTTAAGGCTCAGCTTTAGATGTAAATTCTGAGTAAATTCCTGAGTGCTTCAATCCTACACATCTATAACACAAAGGATAAAAAGGTCAAAACAATTTAAAACTTAAGCTATAAGTCATTAAGGAATATTCAATATTAAAATACTATTTATAACATCAAAAACTAGATTGTGAGTAGTATAAAAGTCTAGTGATTTTGTAAGTGAAAGAAGTCAAGATTTCATATTAGATTATTATAATTATCATCAATTTGTTTTGTATAAACCTCATAATAAACACACACACACACACACACACACACACACACGCACACACACACACCAGCAGGATTAGGAGAAACAAAGAGAAAGTAAAGTAAGCACTGCAGGATATTATTGAACTACCCAAGAAGAGAACAAGAAAATAAACAAAGTATAAAGAAAAATACAATAAAAGCTGTAACACACTGGGTATAATTTGCTTGAAAGAAAATTTGAGATTTAATAGAGATTTCTACACCTCTTTTCTCATGTATGAATTGTGCTGTGAATAAGCAGGAATCTGACCTGTGTTGTAGCCTACTAAGAAGATTGCTTCTCCTTCTCATTAGATACTGGAAGAAATTTTTCTTAATGTATTTAGAGAGAGAGAGGGAGACGGTGAAAGAGGATAGCCATTATCTTTTTGTATTTATAGGTACACATGTACACTGTATTTTTTCTACTGGAATTTCAGCTTTTTTTCCAGAACATTGTTTGTTTATGCTTTCTTATTCCTAGTGATATCTTTCTGGTTTTCATCTGCATGTTCACTTCCTCAGATATTACAATTTTCTTAATTTTGGATGTTTTGTCAGCTTATCAAATATGAATTTTATTTAGTTATGTTATCTGAAGATTCTTATATGTTTACCATAATTATAAAATCATATGGTCCTTAATTAGTATCATTATTATATAATCCTTTCTTTTATTATTTAAACTTACAGGAAATTTTATATTTGTTTTTAGTATATTTAAGATGGAGTAAAAATTAAGAAAACTATGAAGCAAAAAATATTCATAATATTATTTTGTTCTTTGACCACTATTTTTTTAACTTAAACCTACATTGAGAAAGAATTTTTAAGTTGTTTAGCCTTGAAAACCCTCCTAGCTGGGATCACTGTTCAGTACTTTTCAACTCTATGTCTTCTCTTTCTCTCTGATTCCTGGTTCTTTAGCCATCAGGGGCATTGTGTTGTGACTCCTGTAAGGTTGAGATTACCCTCGTCATGAAGCTATTACAATATTTTCATTGTGTTTTGAAGAGAGAAAGTTTTTGCTTTAACTTCATTCTAATTTCACCTTTATGTCAGCTTATGCCATAAAATGTTATGTCTCCAGAAATTAAGGCCTCTATTATGTGTTTACCCATGAAGTGGTCCAACTGTAACAGAAATTCAGAACTGTATGAAATGCCTCCTCTTGAATATGGAGTCTAAATACTATGGCAAGCAGTTTGAAAACTTACGTTCAGGACTTTAAGAAATGATTTTATTAACATTTCATAAATATTAATGAATATCATCATTTATTAGTATTAAATGCTTAATTTTAACCAGAGTACATTTTCCCAATCATGTCAAAAAATAGAACAGTAGAGTACAAATATGGCAAAACTGAAAATTAAAGTTATACCAGAGAAAATGTATACTGTCCGCAGCAAAGCAATGTAATTTAATGCATTCTAAAATTGTAGACAAACTGTGTATTACTTAGAAAAACTGAGAAAATGAAAATTTGATAGTTGAAAACACACTAATATATTTGAGACAGTGATATATATAAAGTGTATGTGAGTACCAAGCCTAATATCACCTCATTTAATAAATATTAAGCATACACAGCCAAATAACACTTCTTAAAATCAACTATATGGAAGGTAAAATAGCAGATATATACATTACTTTGGAGTTTGTGTACATGAATATTTGAAATACTTTCTGTTATCAATGTAATAATTTTTATTAATATTTAGTAGTATACTTTTTATTACATGTATATACTTCCTAAATTACAAATAGATTTCACACTTTTTTTTAAAGAGAGAGGGACAGTGAGGGAGAGAATTAAGTTTTATTTAGTTTTTCATGTGGCCTTTATTGCTCCAACACTTAGTTGTGCACACTGTGCTGGAATGTGAACCCATGTCCTTACATATGCCAGGCAAGTGCCAGAACCACTGAGCCAATGCTCCAGCCCCTATTTCACACTTTTAAAAATAATATGTGTATACTAATATAATAGCAGTGATGGATTGCAACATGAATGGCAACTATTTTTAGCTTTTAAAACAATCTGAATTCCTATCCAAAGTAAAAGATACTCTCATGAAATTCATAGTTTATAAACCTGATTTTTTTTTCTCTGTGAGATTTAATGATTGAATTGAGTGAACTGTCATTATCCTTCTGGTTAAAGAATCAGTCTAGGTTGTGAACATTACTGAAATTCATCTGGGATATTAACAGGTAGATGTAAAAGTAATGTGCAAGGACATTTTAATAATGTGAAATGCCCCATCTAATCTGGAAGTACAACTACACAGACAAGATAGAAGATTCTGTATCAAAATGTTTACAAAACAAAACAGGAAAACGTGCTAAAACAAAGAGGAAAAGCAAAGCTTTAACAATTGATCTGTTTAGAATTTAGTGCCAAAAACCTCTGAAACAGTTTGAGTACTTTCAAATGAACATTATGTGCATAAACCTAGTATATACACATATATTATATTTTTCTGTATAACCTGGATTAAAGTTATTTTGACCTAAACAAGCCTCTGTACATCAGTGACAAAATTTTCTTAAAGTAGGAACTTTGTACACAACAAGCTGTGATCTACCTTGTTGTGTAAACAAACTGTAACAACCTAAGACTATTCTTGCATAACTAAGCAATTGATACTAGCCAATCATGAGCCAGGAGCTGTAATAGCATGACCATAGAAGGAAAATTTCAAGTGTAGTCCATCAGGCTATTTCAGTGTGTCACATTCTTTCTTTTCTTTTTATACCCTTTGCAAGTTGTGGGTTGGGGCACTCTGATCCACTTTTGATCCATATTGTGCCTGATTCTAGAGTTGCAAATGAAGCTAATTAGGATCTGCAAAACTAGACTTGCTATATTTCTTCTTTTTAAATCTACGTTCATAAATATGTATTCTGAAACTAACACATCTTATGGAATGGTCATTAACAGTACATGTTGATAAATACTTGCTGCAAAACATAGAAAACACGATGTAATTCATTCTGATTTCTCTATTGGCTCATTATTTGGCAGACTGAAAAAAACATAATATTTTGTATTAATAAATTTTATCCACTGTGCAAACTATGCTGCAATTTCTATGTGTTAATTAGATAAAGTGGTGGAAAATAATTTTACTGAAATTTGTATCACATTTAAACCTGATATGAATTGCAATCTTTGGAGAAAATAATATGAATAAAATATAATTCTACAAAAATGTGCAATAATTTTAATGAGACTTTACAGTATTATACCTTGTGCTATCTAGAAAAAAAATACTGAGACAAAATTTATTGAGAGTATTCTACAGATAAGTGAGAAGACAGAGTGATGGAGAAGGGAAATGAAGCAGAGGCTATGGAGAACAAATACAGCATGGTTCATTAGAAAACCTGTTTATTATTTATTCTGTACAATAGCACAATTAGTACAAGTGTCACATGGCACTTTTCCGAACAGTCTACATGAAATTAGAGAATGTCAACATACTCTTCTGGAAGAGAGTAAAAAGGAGAATGGATTAATGTATGTTTATGAAAATTAAAATAGACGCAAAGTAAAAGTCTAAAATTCGTCTGTGAAAATATTTACCTCCTTTGAAATAATTTCTGTTGAAATCACTGTATATTATGAATATTTTTAAATTTCATCAATTTACCTTTCTATTTTTTTTGCAAAAGATAAATGTGAATGACAGATTTCTATTACACATTTTGAGAAAAATTAATTCTTGTACAGGTTTCAGTAGTTATTCGCATCTTTCCATGTTGTCCAGCAGAAGGCAACCTTAAATTTTCCACTAGAAATAAATAATACAAGTAATCACATGTCTTCTGACCAGTATTTTGTTATTATTGGCTCCAATTACCTTAAAATAGCTAACTCTTCTCAGGAATTTCACAATTCAATTATTAAACCCCCATTATTAAAAAGTAAATTTTATAATTTATAATTAAATTACTGATTATTTCAGATTGTTCACCATTATCTATGATGCTGAAGATTTTTATATAATGTGCTTATTGAGTGCAAATATTAAAGAACTGTGTTCTACGGTACATTTTTTCCATACTTTATATTTAATGACACATTTGTAGCTTCAATTGTCCACAATGAGTCTTTAAAGAAATCATTCAGGGGAGTCAGAATATAGTGACCACCCCACCAACAGTGACTCCGAGATGCTACTGAGAAACACCTCACGCTGCAGGAGTGGACACGGATTCCAACGGTAGGACAAAGCTCCAAGTGTGGGGGAACATTACCCCCTGCTAATTTTTTAACTCCAAAAGAATAGCGTGGTACATTAACGAATATAAAGGAGAAGTTTGTGGCACCCAGAAATTGGCCCAACACCCAGGGGGAGGGGAGCTAATCTGGAGGGAAGGAAATGGAGCAAGTTTCCCTAATCTGGTCTCAAGCCCCCTGATCTGATCACTTTTAATTTACAAGAACTTGGTATAAAACTCTGGGAATTAATTGCTCACATTAGCAAACTTACATCTCTTCATGTGAGTGGCAACATCTGGCTGGCCATTGTGACATTTCCCTGAGGGCAGGGCTGGTTGCTCAGCAAAAATAATCTTGGGGTCTCAGACACCATGGTCAGAAAACCAAAATCTACCATCCTGAGATTTGGCCATCTCCCAAAGCGGCTGTGCTATGCTGTGCTGTGCTGGGATTCCCACCTCCACCTCCGGTCACTGCTGGCTGAGCCGGAGGAGGAGAGGAATCGGCACAAGAACTTTAACTCAATAACGGCGGTCAACACTTTTCCATCCGTGCTCACAGTTTACAACAGCTGATTTTCAAGTTCTTTAACATAATTGCTGGCACCAGCATGCAAGAGTGGGGCAGGTCGCTCAACAACTTGGAGCCTCAGTCCCACCAGCAGAAAGAGAGAAGTTACTGGTTCCTCCCCACCTGGCCATCTGACCTAGGGGCTGTGTGGAACTGCTAATACCCTCTGCTGCTAGCAAACCTCTTGGATGGTGACCTTCTGCCCACCCCTCTACATGACTGAATAGGAAGAGTGTGTGAACAGAGTTTACTGTAATAGGGCACATTCTTCTCAAGAGGACCGCCTGCCTCAGCTTCTGCAAAAGTGGCCTGTAACCCTCTATCAAGGCAAGGTCTCATATCAGCCTCAGGATCCTTTGAATACATGGAGCAATGTGAGCTTCTCCTTAGCATTTGAGCCCTGTGAAAAGCCAAGGCTATTTATGCCCTGACCTCCCCAGGTGGGCGCCCCCTAGTACTTGCTACTGAGAACCACATAAGCACTGGCACAATCTGGACCATCTTTTGCAGATTTCTTTCAACCCCACAGAGCAGCTCTTGGGACTTCTGAAAATCATAAGTCACAAAGAGTGGGTCACCAGTGATCCTGAGGAAGCTAGTTTCAGACTGGCCACTCTCTTTGTGTCAGTCAGAGACCCACACATCTACACTAGGATCAACTAGATTATCTAAAGATTCTGAGCCACAGGCCCAAGAAATTCTAGAGTGTGGACAGGCAGAAAGTAACCACCTTAGGGGTACAGCCCAGAGGGAGCTGAAATCTATCCTCGCAAGAAATGTGAGAAGGCAGGCTCTTATACCCCTTTGCAACAGAAAAATTTGAGGGGATTCTCTAAGAAAATCCAGATGACCAGACTTATCCAAACTGCTTCTCCCCCAACATGCTTAACTGTGAAGAATCCCCAGCTAGATGACAGATTTGAACACATCCACCCACAAGACCTTGCTATCTGAAGAAACAGACACTCTTCAAAACAGGTACTTGCTTGCTATCATAATATATTGTGAGAGCCCACACAAAGAAAACTGCTACTATTGGTACTAGTCATCAGCACATCTATTTTAGTTGAAACGGACTAGTATCTACTCCTGTAGGCTCTCAAGTTCTCATAGAACGGTCTGGCATCTTTAGGTCTGTGTTGACCAAATAGGTCCCCATCACAATGAAACAAAGCCATAGGAAGCCCAAATTACTCCGCCAAGAGTAACAAGGTTGAAGTACAAGACACGCTCTCTGTTTCGGAAAATGAGGAAAAGGGAAAATAACTGCCCTCCTCAACCTCACTGCTCACCACCCAAGGATCCCAAAGCCAGGGGGGCCCTAGATGAAAACCAAAGATATTGTATCAGCATTATGATTAGTAATTCAATCAAAGAGTTGAGAGAAGAAATAAGAAAGAAATCAGAGAAAAAATTAAAGAGAAAAGAGAAAATTTTATAAGGAAATAAGGGAGCAATTCCATGAGATGAAAGATCATCTATACAAGAAATAGACATTCTGAAAAGAGATGTAGCAGAGCAATCAGGATTGAAAAATACGGTTAACCAAATCAAATCTTCACTGGAAGTTACCAATGCCAGAGTATACTCCACTGAAAATGGAACTTCTGTTCTTGAAGAACAAACATCAGAAAATGAAGATAGGCTAAGCAATGTCGAATACAAAGAGGATAAACAAGATAAGCAACTTATATATATTACATGATCAGAAATTCCAAACAATATTTGATGAGATGAGGCATAATAATCTCAGAATCATTGGCCTGGAGGAAATCTCCAAACAGCAAACAAGAGGCATTAAGAAATTTTAAGAGAAATCATAAGTGAGAACTTATCTCATCTTACAATGGATCCGGAATATCATATCCAAAATGCATATAGAACACCAAACGGAACTAATCAAATGAGAAATTCACAAAGACATATATACAAAATGAATAACAGAGAAATTAAAGAGAGAATTCTAAAAGCTGATAGAGAAAAGCCCCAAATCACATTCAGAGGCAAACCAATTCGGATCACTATGGATTTTTTCAGAGCAAACAATGAATGTCAGAAGAGCTTGGAACAATATCTTTCAAGTGTTGAAAAATAAACACTTCCACACAAAGATAATATACCCTGCAAAACTCAGCTTCAAATGTGATGGGAAAATTAAATACTTCAACGATAAACTCAAGCTACAAGATACATGAACACAAAACATGCTCTACAGAACATTCTCAAGGATGTTCTCCATTCAGAAGAAAATGCTAATGAAACCCTAAATCCTTAAACAAGGGCGAGTCAATAATCATATTATACACAAAATGACTTCCAAGATGACTCAAAACTTTGTAATTGCCACAAAGTCTGAGACTCAGCCTCCCATATCTATTCTAACTTTGAATGTGAATGGTCTCAATGCCCCAATTAAAAGACACAGACTGGCCAATTAGATCAAAAAACAAAATCCAACAATATGTTGCCTGCAAGAGACACATTTGACACTTAAAAATAGACAAAGGCAAAATTGTCTTGCAGGCATGAATCCCCCAAAATCAAGCTGGCTTGGTGATTCTAATTTCTGTTAAAATTAATTTCCAGCTAAAACTAGTCAAAAAGGACAAAGAGGGTCAATTTGTCATAGTAAAAGAGACAATCCACAAAGAAAATATAACTTTAATTAACATTTATGCTCCCAATGACAACCCCCCAAATATATGGAAAAAATACTTAAGGACATTAATCCACTCATTAATCTCAACACAATAATTCTGGGGGTCTTCAACACATCACTATCAACTCTAGGCAGATCATCAAAACAATAAATCAACAAAGACATCTCCAATCTGAACAACTCTATTAATCAATCAGGCTTAACAGACATCTACAGAATATTCCATCCTTAGACAGCTGAATTTACCTTCTTCTCACTGGCCCATGGATCCTTCTCTAAAATAGACCACATCCTAGTTCACTGGGATAATCGTAAGAAATATTAAAAGTGGATATAATCCCATGTATTCTCTCAGATCATAATGCTATGATCTTAGCAATCAACAACAAGAGAAACAACAGAAACTACTCAAATACTTGGAAATTGAATAATTCCCTCTTAAATGACTGATGAGTAAAAGAGGCAGTGAGAACAGAACTTAAGAAGTTCTTAGAATTGAATGCCAATGAGGAAACAACATACTGAAACCTCTGGGACAGTGTGAAGGCATTCTTAAAAGGTCAATTTATAGCACTGAGTGCATACATCAAAAATCTAGAAAGAGCCCAGATAAATAGCCTTATGCTTCAACTCAAACAATTTCAAAAAGAGGAATATTCCAACCCCAAATTTAACAAAAGACAGAAAATTACCAAAATCAGAGCTGAAATCAATGAAATTGAGAAAAAAATATAAACTATTAAAAAACTAAGTGTTGATTCTTTGAAAAATAAAGAACATCGACAGACCCCTTGCCAACCTCACCAAAAGGAAGAACAAAAGAAAGCAAATCAACAAAATTAAAGAAGAAAATGGGGATATCACCACAGACTCATCCAAAATCCAGATTATCAGAACTTATTTTGAAAATTTATACTCTGCCAAGTTTAATAACCTGGAGGACATGGACAGGTTCTTGGACATATATAACATCCCCTCTTTAACACAGGAGGACATTGAAAATCTAAACCAACCTATCTCAGATAGCAAAATTGAAGCCAAAAGGAAAGCTTTTCCAAAAAAAGAAAAGCCCAGGTCTGGATGGATATACAGCAGAATTCTACCAAGCCTTTACAGAAGAACTAACACCGATCCTCTATAAGCTCTTCCAGGAAATTGATAGAGTGGGAACACTCCCAGACACTTTATATGAGGCAAATATTACACTGATTCCAAAACCCAGCAAAGACATATCAAGAAAAGAAAACTACAGACCAATTTCCCTGATAAACATTGATGCAAAAATCCTTAATAAAATTTTAGCTAATCAGATACAAAATCACATTAAAAAGATAATATACATCATGATCAAGCGGGCTTCATTCCAGGAAAACAAGGATGATTCAACGTACGCAAATTAATAAATGTAATTCAACACATAAACAGAATTAAAAACAAAAATCATATAAACATCTCAATTAACGCAGAGAAGGCATTTGATAAAATTCAACAACATTTTATGCTCAAAACTCTGGAAAAGATAGGGAAGATAATTTAACTATGTCAGATCCATTTGTGACAGACCCATAACCAACATAATCCTCGAAGGAGGAAAACTGAAAGCATTTCCACTGAATTCAGGAACAAGACAAGGCTGTCCGCTCTCACCACTCTTGTTCAATATAGTCCTTGAAACCCTTGCCAGAGCTCTCAGGCAAGACAAGGGAATCAAACAATTCATGTAGGAAAAGAGGAAGTTAAATTATCTCTATTTGCTGATGACATGATTCTATACCTAGAAGACTCAATAACATCGCCAGAAAACTCCTAGAGTTTATAGGCGATTTCAGCAAAGTAGCTGACTACAAGATCAACTCCAGTAAGTCACCAGCTTTCCTTTACTCCAGCAACAAATCCACAGAAGAAATTAGGACATCTCTCCCATTCACCATCTCCTCCAAAAAAATGAAATACTTGGGCATTAATCTTACAAAGCATATTAAGAACCTCTAAAAAAAAACTATCAAACACTAAAAAAAGAAATTACAGAAGACTTGAGTAGATGGAAAAATATTCCATGCTCATGGTTAGGCAGAATCAATATAATAAAGATGGCCATTCTACCCAAAGCCCTATACAGATTTAATGTAATCCCAATCAAGATACCAAAGGCATTCTTCACAGACATAGAAAAAGCAATTCTCAAGTTCATATGGAATAACAGGAGACCCAGACTAGCCAAAACATTACTCTACAGAAAGGAAGAAGTAGGGGATATCTCAATCCCTGATCTGAAATTATATTACAGAGCTGTGTAGCAAAACCAGCATGGTATTGGTATCAAAACACAACTGAAGACCAATGGAACAGAACAGAAGATTCTGAGATGAACCCTCATACCTTTAACTATTTGATATTTGATAAAGTGGGCAAAAGCATAGTGTGGAAAAAAGATAGCCTGTAAAAAAAATGATGTTGGACAAATTGGACAGCCACGTGTAGACAACTGAAGTTGGATTATTATATTTTGCCCTGAACAAAAATTAAATCAAAATGGATCAAAGACCTGGATATTAAGCCAACAACTTTAAATTTACTAGAAAAAGAATTAGGGTCAACACTACAGGACATAGGAGTCAGCAGCTACTTCCTTAACAAAACTCCCATGGCTCAAGCAGTAAAGTCAAGAACAAACGAATGGGATGCAATTAAACTAAAAAAATGTTTGCATAGCTAAAGATCAAGACAAGAGCATCAAGAGAGAACCTACAGAATGGGAGAAAACCTTTGCCTGCTACACCTCAGACAGAGGACTAATATCCAGAATGTACAAAGAACTAAAGAAACTAAACACCAAAACCACAAATAATACAATCAATAAATGGGCTACAGATCTTAAAAAGAAACTTCTCACCAGAGGAAGTCCAGAAAGCCAGTAAATATATGAGAAAATGCTGTACATCATTAGTTATAAGGGAAATGCCAATCAAAACTTCAATGAGATATCACCTCACTCCTGTTAGAGTGGCAAAAATGAAAAATTAGTACAACAACAGATGCTGGAGGGGCTGTGGGAAAAGAGGAACAGTTTCACACTGCTGGTGGGACTGCAAACTGGTTCAGCCACTCTGGTAAGCAGTGAGGAAAATCCTCAAAATTTGGGGATGGAACCAATTTATGACCCAGGTATCCCACTCTTGGGGATTTTCCCAAAAGAGTTAGAATCAGCATATTATAGTGATGTGGCTTCCTCAATATTTATAGCAGCCCAATTTACTATAGCTAGAATATGGAACCAACCCAGATGCCCCTCACTTGATGAGTGGATACACAAACTTTGGTACATATATACAATGGAATACTACTCGGCCATTAGAGAAGACAATATTATGGCTTTTGAAATCAAATGGAGATTGAAAGAATTATGCTAAGTGAAGTATCCAAATCTCAGAGACTCAAGGGTCGAATGGTTTCTCTTGTCTATGGAAGCTAGAATACATCTAGAAGCAGTATGTTAGGTGCCTAAACTAATTATAACCTGAAATTGTATGATTCTTAATTCAACAGGGGGATGATTGCCTAGGATACCTGGTGGCATCGGGTGAGGGACAGGGTGGGGAGACTGGAGATTGGGAATATGGGGGAATCATCTCAGAAGGAGATCTCTGACCTCCACAAGATATCCATTTAACTCAGGGGTTCTTCTGGGGAAAACAGAAACATGGGGAACCCAAGCTGTGCAACCATGACATGGCATTAGCCTTGGATATCTAAGTATATATACATTTTTTCTTGAATGTTTGATAATGTTTCCCCCTCAATTGTAACTCCATATTCATCTAATAAATAAAAAATAGAAATCATACAAGTATCTACAAATTTGGATATTACTTTATTTTTGTATTGTTTACACTTCATAAAGTATTAACAAAATAAATGTTATTTTAAAATGTATTGAGTTGATGACTAATACAGGAAAGATAGCATAAAATGAGAAAGTATTCTTCTAGTTTTTGAAAAATGCTAACTGGTTTAAAACAATAGCTTACACTATTGAACAATACATGTGGTTCATGTGTGTTCATGTTGGAAGCATACTTATTCATAAAAATCATACATACTTAATTATGGCTGCAAGTGTTTGGCCAAAGTTAATAAAGACTTCTATGAGAAATAATTAAATATAATTCACACTAAAATTTATTGCATATTTTATTAAAAATTGAAATTGAATATATTACATATTGTATGTGTATTATTTTATATAAGCATAAATATGCACACAAAAAAATTAAGAGCTTGGTTTCATATTTTCTCTAGCATGCTACTGATTCTGAATCATTCATATTTTAATTATAATTCTTACAAACATTGAAAGTTCTAAAGTCAAGAAATTTCCTTTCTAGTACACATTAGGTTAATTTGGTATGTGTATGTGTGAGTGTGTTATGTTACTATTGATATTTTTCATGTGAGCATTCTCATTCCACCATGTCCTTTGACTTTCAAATAAATAGTTTTCATTCATTTTGATTTTCTAACAACATAATTATCCAGTGTCAGAATGCACATCTGCCAAATTATACATATATTTCAGACAGTTTAGTTGATCTTTTCCAATACTTAGCAATGCCCCTTTATAACGTAAAAACTTAAACAAGCTGTCCCTGGAGCTTTCTTAAGTTAAAAAAGCATTAAGGTGACTAATAGTGTAGTGTTTCATTTCAGCATTTGTGCAAAAACTAAGGACTAAAAAGGCATTTTCTTTGATGATTTTGATAAGCAAAGGTAAGAAGTTTTCTAAATGTATTTTAACTAGATATGTATTTCAAATACAATGTTATTTTTTAAGAGTTGTTTCACCTCTAAACTTTTACGTAAATATAGGGCATATATAATCATGTGTGAAAGCAACACAACTCTTATGTCACTTTATATCTACCAAGGTCTGTGGGGGGCTGTCGTTATCTTTTCCTCAAATTTACATTTGTACTTTCAGTGGAGTATAAAAGAGTAAATAAGCCATTTTGGGGGTTGAATGTAAAGTGGGAGTTACATACATTATTTTAGAGTAAGCTTTCATTTCTTTATGTTTCCTGCTTCTTTATTTGAAATTGCAATCATCCTTTAGTAGGCTTGTTCTGTCAAAACCGTATCATGGTGTAATTTGATTGTTCAAAACTAAAAATGTTCAGTCAGGGACTGCTATGATTTTTTAAAAGAATACTCAGAAAGAAGTCCTGTTTGGATAACATTATTTTTTTAAAGAGAGAGAGGGATAGTGAGAGAGAGAGAGAGAGAGAGAGAATTTTATTTAGTTTTTGTGTTTCTTTCATTGCTCTTAGACTTTGTTGTGCACTAGGTGCTGGGGTTTGAACTCGCATCTTGGTGCATGCCAGATAGCAATGCAACTGCTGAGCCTCCACTCCAGCCCCCTGTTTAGATAACATTATATGCATAATGTTTTGGCTATGATAAAATCAGAAACCAAAATTGCTTTAGATCTAATTTTATTTTTGGTTATTTGTATACTTTCTGCTGTTTGGAAGTCTCTTACACTTAAATTTTCAGAGATTTTAAATGTTGTATTCTAGTTCAACTATATATTCTCCAAATCATAACTGAGAATTGTCTATGGGATCTCCATAACTAGAACCTACCTCATTTTATTTCAATTAATGATTATTGCTTTTTTAATCCTTTCATATGAGATGACTTTAAATTTTAGTTCTTAAACTTGTTTTCTCTGATGCTTAACAACTTTCTTTCTGAATTCTTCAGGTATCTCTAAAGGATAGTCATTAAATCCTATACTTCTATAATGGAATGAATCTGACATTATGTTCCTGGGTCCATGTAAGAATATACCACAAGGAATATCAGCATCTTGTGAATTCACAAGAAACTAAGTTAAAAAAAACTATGGGTAAATGACAGCATGATCAATAGAGTAGAGAGAAGGGGAAGTGACAGGGAAGTATGAGAGTCTGAATTAGAATAAGTTACATCCACCACTTTCACAATTATGTCAAAATGGATTCTACTGCATGTATGAACTAAAAAGAACCTATAAAAAATTCCTGTTCTCCTGTGCTGCCTTTTTAATCTTCTACTTAATTTCTGGACATGATGATTCTCAAGAATAATCATGGCATCTTAGTTTCAGAAATTTCCTACTATCTTTTTTTACATTCCTGTAATTTGCTCCAATGAGAAGCGGATCCCTTGCATTCCTGTACTACAAACCACAAGCCTTCGCATGCCGATGGAGGGAGAGGAAATATTGTAGGAAACAGATTCTGGACTTCTTGGTGAGAATATGTCTTTAAGGAGAATGGAAGTGACTCTGGCTGGCTGAAGACCAAATGGCATTTGGGAGAGAAGAGAAATAGATGGTGACTCTGAGAAAACAGGACCTGATGATATTTCCTTCTCTTAATGAAATAAATACTAGTTCAGTAATGACAATCAAACTGTTAACAAGAATGATTGGTCAAGCACAAACGATGGTACACTATAAAAACAGACGAGTCTCCTGCTTTCAGAAATACAAATGGTATGGATCCCTAAATAGGGTTCCACTGTTAGTCAGAAATAAAGGTATGACTTTATAGCTTAAAAAGAAAGATCATTCAGAGGTCATATGAAGAAAAAACAGAACAATGAATATTAAAAAAATTTGAGAATTTTACATAAGAAAAGTATTAGCTTTACATGTAGATAATATTGTAGAAATTACTTTCTTTTAAACATCTAACTATAATCCTTTGGAAAGAATGTTATTGTGATATATTACATATCCAGGAAGAATAAATGCATATTCCCTACCAGGTCATAATACTGAGATGTAGATTCTTAATGATAAAAAGAAAGCAGTTTAGACTAGAAACAAATATATGCATTCACAATATGATTTACCAGTACTTTATATGTATATACATATGCAATTTGACTCATGGATATATGACCAAAATAAATAGCTCCATAGAGGAAGTGCAAATTAATTTATAATTTTCAGTAAAAATTATATATAATATATTCTCCTAACATATACTGAAAACACTATATCCCAAATTCCAATTATGTTCAAATAATTCCTAAAAAGTGAACTTAAATCAATATTGTTGAAAACATAAAATCTAATGATCAGTCCATTATGATTTTTTATGTTTCACAGGATTATAGTCATACATTTTATTTAATTGGCCCATATTTTTAGATCATTAGTATTACAAACTAATCCAGTGATTACTCAAAATTGAATCAGTTATAAAATGAAAAGATAAACATATATTTTTGCAATCCTATTGTTATGTTAATATAAATACCTATTATGATACTATTAAATTATCTGAAAATTTAAAAATTATTACAACAGGCTTATAATTCTTATATAACTGTTAACAAATATAGTATTTATAATAGAACAACTCTAAAATCAAATTCTAACTAACATTTACTTTTAAAATAACATGGTTTTGCTATAATACATTTACCAATATTACACATAATAAATGAATATTTGTAAGTTTTATGCTGTGATACAATTCTTATTCAGTTTTACTTTTTGCCCTCTTTGAACACCTTTGCATACCTTTGACCATTATTTGCTGTATTGTCTTTATCATTGTATTAACTTGCTCTTTTGAAACAATCTCTCATATTAAAGGAACATTTAGTTTAACTCTACTCTTTAAAAATATACAAAATATAGGGGCTGGAGCAGTGGCTTGGCAGTTACAGTGCTTGCCTCAAATGTGCAAGCACACGGGTTCAAACCCCAGCACTACATTCAGAACTAAGTGTCAGAGCAACGAAAGCCATGTTAAAAACTCAATAAACATGGATTCTCTCTTTCTCTCTCACTGTCCTTCTCTCTTAAAAAAAAAAAATATATATATATATGCATATATATATGCATATGTATATATATATACATATGCATATATATATATATACAAAATTTAAAAGGGAAATGCTAAATAAAAATTTTCGCTATACTTAAAATTAAAAGTGTTATTAAAGCCTATGCAAAATAACTATACAAAAATGACATATATCCACTTATATGAAATAAGTTATTTATGCAGTAGCAATGAAATACAGTGTCTCCTTTGAATTTGAAAACAAATTTAACTAAATATGTATCTCTGAGATTACAAATCATATTTTAGTATATTATATCATTTTTTCAGTTTGTTTAAGATTAATGTGGGCCTCCTTTTGCCAGCATTCTCTATCATATTCCAATAATAACAAATTGCTACCAAACAATTGAAGGATTTTCTTAAGACAAACTTTAGCTTTAGATTTTTTTTTCCTTAGAGCCAAACACTGTATCTTTCTGTTGTTTAATTATTTAGAGAAATTAGTTTCTTTGAATGTAAAAAATGCAAACGATTTGAAGCAAAATTTAAAAATACAAAACACCCTAAGCACTACCATTTCTCCACCTTCTAGTACATTTCTAGGAAACAAATTTTTAGCAATCAGTATTAGTTTACAGGAACATGATACCAGAAACTTTCAATTGTATATATATACTTCAATGTGTCTATCTACCCACTTTATCTTATTCAGATATCTACAGTAGAAAATGAGTTTTCAATGTCCTTATGGTAGTTTTAATCATATTTCTGCCCTGTCCCAATATTACAGAGCAAATTTTCTGTTTTCCCCTTACTAGATGCTTTTAGATCTTTCAATACTGTTATTACCAATTTGAAAGTCTATTAACTTTGACAACATTTGTTACATATGTGAAAAGAGAACATCAATGCCTTTGCTTTTCCACCTAATTACTTCCTTGAGGCCTCATCTACTAACCGATCATCTACTGATTTAATCTTGTATTTTGCCTTAATATCTTATTTAAGTATCAACTTATGCTATCTACAGGTAAATCCTCAAGTTTGAAAAGAAAATTAAAAGTCAATACAGTTAAATGCTTATGCAAATATTTGTAAAGGCAGGGTAAAATATCATTTTTCCTGTGGTTTTTTTCACATAGTGCAAACGCTGTCAAAGCCTAATGAATATTTTTATTTTCTTATTAAAATACATACGAAATTTGACTAGAATTCATATTTTAGACTTATGAAGTTATAAAATTAGTTTATGAATTAATAGCCTTAGTTTTATTTCAACAAAATTTGCCAACATAATTAATCCCTGTCATATATTCTATCATTTATCCCAAATAGATCCAAAAGACAGAATCTTGCTTCTCTTTTGGAATGTTTTCTTCAAACTATTTTGCAAATTATAACAGTGCTTTCCGTAAGTCCATCACAGGTGCTCTTTAATTTCTAATTTTTCTGATTTTTGTCCAATATTTTTTGAAGGGAACAATGAAATTTCCTTAGAAAAGATGAATATGATATAAAAGCTTTTAGTTCATTCATTTCTGAAAGTGTTTTGTTTTTTTCTTAGTTACTCAGGTTGTTGATGTCCGCATTCTGAATAATTTTTTCCCTGAAATATAAAGACTTTTCAATTGTCTTCTATAACATAGAGGGTTTTCTCTCAATAGAATGCTGCTACACAGATTCTACTTGCTTTATACATCCTCTATGTTTACTTTTTATTCTTGTCTGTAAAACAATAACTGATCTGAGATATGAAGATTGGTATGGTCTTCTATCACTCTGATTGACTTAGTATAATCTTTTTATTTTTAAATTCTTACAGTTTCTTCAGCACTGCTGTTTCTATGACCATTTCCTTTTCATACATGCCTTCACTTCCCCCTGCCAGATAGCTATTGAACATCGGGCTTCCTTTTATCATTTTATCTATATTGCATATTTTCTCAAATATTTTACCTATTTGTCCTCTGAAAAATTCATATTTATATTCTTCCTCTTCTACAGAATTTATCTTTATATAAATCATAATTTTAATTTTCAAATTATTTTCCCTAGTTCCTCTGCCCCATCTCCTTCCTTCTCCTCCTTCTTCTTTTCTGCTTTTTTGTATTACATTTAAATATTCTTTGCAGAATATACATAGCCTCTTCTTTTTATTGTCTTATATGTAATCTAATAAGTTATTAGTTTATCTTGTTTTTTTCTTTTTCATACCTTTTTACTCCTGTCTTGTGACTTGTCTTTTACATTTAATTTTTAAAAACTGATTGTTAATGTCATTGACGTAATGTGCCCTTGAATGAAAACTCTTCCATATATCTTGCACTGATGTAAAAAGTAAACTTCACTGTCATTTTAGGAGGAATATTTCATATCCCACAACTAATTTTACTCTTTGATTTCTTTTGGAATTTTTTGTGTGCTATAACTCAGATTTCATGAATGTTTTACTTTTAAAAAGTAGTTTACAAAAGCTTTCTATTATTGCTTCTTAATTTATTAAGCATTTTGAAAACTTCAGAAGTTTCTGCTTCTCCATTCAATAAGTTGTTATTAAATATTTATCTTGCTTTGAATTTTGAATGAATTTCGGTAGCCATTTCTAAGCACCATGAAACAGGCCCAAGACATGAGTGATCATATAAATTTTTATGAAAATTTTACCCAGTGAACTATAAGATAAAATTTATCATTACTGATGTAAAGCAGATTACTTAGTGTAGGATATTAAAGTAGACAGATGGCAGAGTAAAATTTCTGTTAAGTTGCTCATAAGAGGAATTGTGGAATACTGAAGCACCAAAAAAAGAATTGCCCAACCATCAGTATAATCTGTGGCATTATTAATTATCTGCTTTATAAAAATTGCCTGTTGTATACAAATCATTTCATAGAGTGTTTGCTTTGTTATATAAAATTTAAATTCATTTTCATATCATGTGAATCATGCTAATAGTTTTGAATAAATGAATAAATTTGAAAACATTATCACAAAATATAGACTCATTGGCAATATCTCCTTGCCCATAAAATTGTGAAAATCTAATTTCATTATAAGTAAGCCAAAAGAAAAGGAAGAAGAAAATAATACAGAGAAAAGTTATAGTGCTATGTTTTGTAACTGAATTGAGAGATGTGATATATAATTTGAGGGGTGTTATATAATTTGCATTTTATTGCAGCTTTAAAAAAGAGCAGAGTATTTATTTGGATTCTTTTTCCTTTTTATTACTAAATATTTCCTACAAAAGAGTCTGTCTAAATGATATATTATAAAATATTTTGTAATTAAAATATTTAAATAAGGGGCTGGAGCGGTGGCTCAGCGGTTTTGGCGCTTGCCTGGCAAGAACGAGAACCCGGGTTCAAACCCCAGCACCACGTACACAACTAAGTGTTGGAGCAACTAAGGCCATGTGAAAAATTAAAAAAAGTTGTTTCTCTCTTTCTCTGTCTCTCTCACTGTCCCTCTCTCTTTAAAAAAATTTTTAAATAAAATTACAGATAAAATTCTGACACCATGAGATTGCCTAGGTGCATACTTTTAAAATTTATCTGTGATAACTTGAATTTTTTAAAGTACTTCCAATGTAACATTACTATCAACTTAATATGGTTCATTTAAATTTTATGTATGCTAAATTACACATCCTTTATTGATTGTTGAAACATGAACTTTGGAATAATAAAATGAAACAAAATGAAAGAATCTTAAAATTGTTCTATATCAAATTCCGAACTCTAAAACATTTTCCCGTGTTTGAAAAACACCCCTGTAACTTTTGTTTCTTTCATGTGCCTTACAATGTGACTATGCAAAAGCTATTTATTTTTTTGCAAAACATGTTATCAATATATTATTTTATTGTAAGATTTTCATGACTGCATTTACTTATCACCTCCTTTTCCTCACCTCCACCTAGATGTGCTTCTGTTTCTCAATATAATCATGAGACTAGGATGACAATACAGAGAATATTACTTAAAACTGCTACTAAATTCATAATCATTATCATGTTCTTGCTATTTTTCTTTCTTTTTTTTTAAAGAGAGAGGGACAGAGTGAGAGAAAGAGAAAGAGAGAACAAAGTTTATTTATTTTTTCATCTGATCTTTGTTTCTCCAACACTTAGTTGTGTACCTGGTGCAGGGGTTTGAACCTGGGACCTTGTGCATGCCAGATAAGTGCTCCAAAGGCTGAGCCATCTCTCTAGCCCCATCCTTGCTGTGTTTCAATAGTTACTTTGTATTAAAAGAAACCCATAAATCAAGCTCTGTAATTAGTTTTGCTCACATTGTTATTACAGATGATTTTTCAACTAGGAATGAGAATGTGGATAATTTTTAAACACATTTTTAATATAAATGTGAAGGTATCATAATTGTTTAGTGCTTTATTAAGCAAACTTTTATTGAGCACTCACTGTATTTTCTGAATTTTATAAACTGTATTCTGAAAATAAAGTGTAAAAATATTGATTTTAAAGAATCATCTGTGCTAAAACTACCTAAGCTTCCTTTATTCTTGAGGAGGAACAACATTATGTTAAATCAGATTCTTTTAAATGACATTCATCAAAAGCACTCACATTGGAGTAACATTCCTTGATATATACTATTTTTATAAAGAGAGAGAAGGAGGGGTAAAGAGAGTCAATTTTACTTATTTTTTCTTCTGGTTTTTGTTTCTCTGGCACTTAGCTGTGTATGTGGTGCTTGGGTTTGAACCCAGATCCTGGCCCATGCCAGGCAAGCATTCCACTATCCAGACCTAAATATATACTATTGAAAACTTTATTTGTAGTTATTTTCATCCAAATGACACTGCAAAAAACCTACCACTATTTCTATCTATATGCAATTTATGGTCTTTAATTTTATATGAATTTAGTACCAAAAAATTGTCCCTGTATTTTTAGCCCTTTAGAAACCATCGAAGTTATGAAATTTAAATTTAGTGAAAATGTTTGTTGAGTAATAATTTGACTGGAATAACATTTTTGCAACTCTGTTTCCAGATAAAATGCAAGGCATCCTTGAAAACATATTGGTTTTGCTGCTTCAGTGATGAAGTTCCTCATATCACCATAACTCGTTGTATCAGTTTTGGCAAGCATTGTTGTTAGAAACGTATTTCAAATATTAAATTTTTCTTGTTGTCTGATAGACACTACTTTAATCAGATCTGAGCGATTGACTCAACACATTTTCAAGTACTTGTGTAAGAAACTGAAGAAAAATATGCAAAGTAAATTTTTAATATACAAGACAAGTTATGAAGTGGAGTATGCTAAGATGAAGTTTATTGACATGCACCATTTATATGGGGCCTTTGGGGCATTCTTTCTTCCCCTTTCAAATTATGTAAATGGAATTTGTTGAAGATCTGTATTTTTCTTTTTTCTTGTTTGTTCTTTTTTAGCAAGTGTGTCAATATGTGATTTCAGATTTTAAAAATCTGAGTATTAATTTCAGAAAGTACTACACTGGGAACAAGTGAAAGCTCACATATTTCATTTAGGGAATTACAATGTAATAAAAAGTGGTCCATGGTGGTGCCCACCTGTAATCCCAGCTGCTCAGGAAGTTGAGGCAAGAGTACTACAAGTTCAAGGCCAGCCTCAGCAACTTAGTGAATTTGTGAATTTGAATTTGTTCAGTTAGTGCCTGAACAAATTAGTTAAACTCTATCTCAACAGGCTGGGTATGTTGCTCAGTGGTTAAGCACCCCTGAGTTCAATCTTCTGTATTCCCCACAAAAGATGTAGTCAAGAGCTGGGATCGGTGCCCCCCACACCTGTAATTCCACTGACTCTGTAAGCTGAGGGAAGAGAATCATAAGATCAAGATCTGTGTCAGCAACTTAGAGAGACATTAAGGAACTTAGTGAGTTAATGTCTCAAAAACAAACAAAAAAAAATTTACAGGGTTGATAATGAAATTCAGAGGTAAAACAGCCCTGGGTTCAATCCCAGAACTCCTCCCCAGAAAATGTCAAGAAAAGATGGAGGTCTATAATAATACATAGATCATTAATTTTTAGATAAGAATACAGATTTCAGCAATATTTTGGAGGAAGAAGCAATAGGCACTTAGATTTCTGTATTTAATAGCTGGTGTATATTGTCTCTAATAATTAAACTAGCATGCCTAAAAGTATATGTGTGTGCACATATACTCACAAAAAGTTGGGAAATTTCTATTTTCTAATGAAAAGTATAAATAATAAAAAAGTATAAATAATATAGGCAAGTTTGTAAGATATTTACATTGTTTCTATAAAAGCATGAGTGCTACAAAAGGTCAAAGGTCTAAACCAGAGATTTTATATTTAAAATTATGTAGTAGAAGAAAGATAGTAAGAAATTTTAGATAGAAAGATAGAAAGAAAGTTGTCATGAGAGATAAGAGGAGGAACAGTAGACTATGATCATAAGGAATCATGGGAGAGGGGAATATTGTTTGTGAAGACAATAGAAATGCTTTGAGAATTCATTATAGAAAGGTCTAAAGAAATGGGCCCATACTCAGAGAATTACTCGTTCTTACCATGTTTTACAACATCCTGATGGCAACTGGCATGATATAACAGTGGAATAACATTATTAGAACTTCAAATACAGTGCCAAATAATTGGCAACACTTTGTGAAGTTGAGTTTGAAAATCCCTAAAGTTTGTATGTGCTTGGAATTCATATCCAATATGGAGTGCTGCTTCTCTATTAGAAATGGAGTAGCACTTCTCATCATTACCTCTATTGACCCTCTAGCAAAGTTTTGCTTCCCATGCCCTCAACATTATGATCTTCAGGATTAGATGATTTAGTTACAGAGAGAGGGATGCTTCCAATAGAAGGCACAGCAATTATTCCATTGAACTTCAACTTAGGACTGCTCTTTGACCACTTTGGGATCCTTATGCATCTGTGTCTACAGGCCAAGAAAGGAATTATGGTATTTTCTGGGTCATTTTATCTGGATAACCCAGAGGAAGTTTAAAATACTCCACAATGAAGATAAGGCAGAGTATATCTGTAATATTGTAGATATGTTACACATATCATTATTACCAGGTTTTGTGATTAAGGTTAATGCAAAACCAAATGACCTAATCATATCAAGACTACAAACAGTACAAATACTTTAGTCATTTAAGTTTGAGTTTAGCTCACCAAGTAAACAACCATAGCCAGCTTAGGTACATGTTGAAGGCAATGAGAATACAGAATAGGAAACAGAAGAAGATTGATACTAGCTCCAGCAGTGACCACGTGTCCAGTTACAGAAACAAGAATTTAAGGTGTAATGAGCATTTTCCCATATTTTTAATGAATGATTGTATATATACATACTTTAAGAAAGTATCTTTATTTTATGTTATCTCTCATTCTTTTAATTATATATTATGTACTATCAGGATTTTAATGCTATTAATTTTACCACATAGTATTTAAATTAGAAAAATTAGGGCTGGGGATTTAGCCCAGTAGTTCAGTGCTTACCTACCATGCCTAAGGCCCGGGGCTGAATTTCCAGCAAAAACACAACAACAATAAAACACACAAAAAATTTAGGTGAGTAAGCATCACTTGGGGTCTTTATCTCCAATTTGTAGAAGGAATTAGTACATTTTTGTTATTAGTCCATCCATTCTTCTATATTAACATAATAAAATAGGTGGCTTACACAACAAAAATTCATTTCTCTCTTTTCTAGAGGCTGGTTTATTTAAGATTCAAGTGCTAGTTAGTAATCAGAGAAATGCAAATCAAAACTACATTAAAATTTCACCTCACTCCTGTCAGATTGGTAAAAATGAAGAATATAAACAATAACAAATGTTGGAGGGATTGTGGGGCGTCGCTGCCCAGGTGTCCCTGGGTGCGGGTGGGGCAATCCGAACCAGCTGGATTGCCTCCCGGGAGCCGATCAGAAGGAAGAGTGCCACGGCCGAACCCCAGATCCCCCTCGCTGGAGATCCCTTCCCTCTCGGCCGGGGAAAAGAGTCAACCACACACAGCGGATGGCAGCCCAGAATCCATTTATTTTCAAGGCACATGTATTTTTATAGGGAGGGGAGACAGCTAAGGAACCAATGGTTAAGCGGCAGACTGGCTTATCCCAGCCAATGAAGGACTGCTATGTTGGTGGTGTCAGCTATCACCAACATAGAAAGAAGTTACAGAAAGAAATAGGAAGCAGCCCTCAGGTGCAGGCGCACACTCTTTTTTTGCTCAGAGCACATGAAGCATGAAAGAGGAGGAGAAGAAGAAGTGTCATGGCGTCCAGCGCAGTGTTTGTCTTTTGCACAGTGCCCAACAGTGGGGAGTTTGGAACACTGGCACACTATTGGTGGAACTGCAGACTAGTACAGCCTTTCTGGAAAACAAATGTGGAGAATCCTCAAAAAATTAGGAATAGACCCACCAATGATCCAGCTATCCCTTTTCTGGGTATTTTTCCAGAGGATTTAGAATCAGCACATTACAGAAACACAGCAATATCCATGTTCGTAGCAACTCAATTTACAATAGCTAAATTATGGAACCAATCAAGATGCCCCTTACTGGATGAATGGATCCTAAAACTGTGATATGTGATAAATACATACACAAACACACACACACACACACACACACACACACCAAGGAATTCTACTCAGCAATTAGAAACAATGATATGTGGCCTTTGAAAGGCAAATAGATGGCTATGGAAAACATCACGCTGAGCAAAGTTAGCCAAACCCAGAGGGAGTCAAAGGTTGAATATTTTCCCTAGTTTTGGAGGTCAGAAATAAACCTAGGCCTGTGTGAAAGTATGTTAGACCCAGCAGAGGCGTAGCAACACATAAGCTAGGGCAATCAGAGATATCAGAGATATGTAGGAGGGGGAGGAGTGAGGGGGAAGGGGGCAAGTGAGGGAGGAGAGAGACATAGAGGATAGGGAGGAATCTAGGGGTAATTCTGGTTTAAGAATTGGAGTTGCCTGGCATCACAAAGACCCAAATTCAAATTCCAGCACCATATACACAACAAAGTCTCAGAGCAATGAAGGCTGCATGAAAAACTAAACAAAATTGATTCTCTCTCCCTCTCTCTCTCTCACTCTCCCTCTCTCTTTAAAAAAAAAAGAACATATGCATGTCATATTGTTACTTTATATACATTTATGATTGTACAATAACTCCTTAATAAGAAGTTTTAAAAAGCAGTTTCAAGTGATGGCAGATTGTAGGTGTGGACCTATTTTATTAGACAGCCTCTCTTCCTTGAGTCCTCATGGGGTGAAAGGGATAAATAAGTTCTTTCATGCCTATTTTATAAGGGCATTGATTTCATTCTTGAAGGCTGCTAAGGGCCCTGCATCCTGATACAATATTCTTGAGAAATGAGATTTTAACATAAGGATTTTGGGGAAACATAATCAAACCACAGCATTTGTATAGCTTGCTTATTAAAAATAAAGAAAGCTATGGTTCTTAAGAAATGTCATGTAATATCATGTACTCATGCAATAATGAGTACAAAATATAAGCTCAAGTGGCTTCTTCAGTGTAAATCATACCCTGAAAACATTATATAAAACCACATATATTAAATCTGGGCTGAAATCCACTCTAACTGATAAGGATCATGAAAGTACAGACAGCTTCAGACTTCTCCATACTTCACCTATATATGTAATAGTTGCCCGAGTCATTTGAATTATCAATACAGTTTAATACTTTATAAAATCTAATTCTTGTGAGTCTGCTTTCACAGTCTGAATTAAGTATATAAGACTTAGATTTTGCATTGGCTCTTTCATGTGTATATTATTCTGAGTTCAAGAAAAAATTTCAAAGTAGCTTAAGAGTAGTCCTCCTCCTCTTTCTACTCCTTCTTGTCCTCCTCTTCCTTCTCCTCTTCCTCCTCCTCTTCCCTTCCTTTTGGTTTGTTAGAGTTAGAACCCAAGGAGGGCCTCATGCATGCTAGGCACTCACTCTACCACATAGTATTTCTCCAGCCTCTTAAGTAGCATCCTCTTAAGACTAGACTTCTTGGGCTCCAAACTAGGCTCTGTAGTTGGAACACTTGCCTGGCATTGCAAGGACATGAGTTCAAATCCCAGCACCACGTAGATAACTAAGTGTCGGAGGAACAAAGGCAAGGTGAAAAAAATACTCTCTCACTCTCTAAAACATAAACAGAAAACACACTTTTTTTCTCACTCTATGGAACTTTTGAAAACTTATTACTGTAAATTATTTCTGTCTCTTTAATATATAATGATTTGGAAAAGCTGCTTACCGATTTCATTTTATTTATGTTTTACTAGTGCATTATAGTTTTACACAATGACGGGATTAGTTGTTATATATTCCTATATGCACAGAAATCAGCAATATAATTTGTTCAATATTCCCCCCATACACCTCTCTACCTCTCTCCTCCTGTCCCATATCTGGGTCCTATATTGCTTCTAAAAAAACCCCCAAATATAGTGACATAATTCTTAAAGCTGTGAAGAACATTATATATATAAAATTATATACAGTGACATTTATAACTGCTTGGAATGTACCTTGCTTTATCTCAATTCAACATTTCACCTTCTCCTCCCTTCCTATCATCCCTTGTTATTTTTCAAAATATTTGACAATAGGATTAAACCTTTATATTTTTGTACAAGTATGCAACATAGCTTTTTAAAATGTCTTATGAAATATCTTGCAACAGTATCTCATAAATATTAACATTTTGCATTTTTTGTCTAATACATGAGCTTGTTTACCTTACTCCCAAGCTTGGGTTTAGGTCCATCCTCCACAAATGAGGGAAACCATTCAGCCCTTGACTCTCTGGGTTTGGCTAACTTTGCTTAGCATGATTTCTTTCAATGCCATCCATTTACCTTCAGTACATGCAATATCATTATTTCTAATAGCTGAGTAGAACTCCACTGTATATATACAGAGCTTTTGGATCCCTTCATCCAGTGTGGGGCATCTTGGTTGGTTCCATAATTTAGGTATTATAAATTGAGATTCTATGAACATGGATTTTGCTGTGTCACCATAATGTGCTGATTCTAAATCCTCTGGGAAAATACCCAAAAGAGAGATAGCTGTGTAATATGAGAGATCCAATCCTAATTTTTTGAGGAGTTTCCACACTGCTTTCCAGAGCAGCTGGACCAGTCTGTGATTCTACCAACAGTGTGTTAGTGTTCCTATCTTCCTTGAATCCCTCCAGCATTTGTTATTGTTCGTATTCTTCATCTTTGCAGTCTGACTGGAATGTGGTGGAATCTTAATGTAGTTTTCATTTGCATTTCTCTGATTGCCAGTGATTTTGAACACTTTCTCATGTATTCATTGGCTTTTTTAAAGATTTCTGGGTTTGTCTCAGGGTCTCCCATTATATTCTTTTGGTTTTCATTCCTATTTTGATTTCCAATACCATGCTGTTTTAATATTACAGCTCTATAGTATAATTTTAGATCTGGTATTGCAAAACTACTTGTTTCGTCTTTCTTGCTTAATAATGTTTTTGCTATTCTGGGTTTTTTGTTGTTCCATATGAATTTGGGAATTGCCTTTTCTATATCTGCAAAGAATGATATTGGAATCTTGATAGGGATTGCATTGAATCTGTACAGTGCTTTAGGCAGAATGGCCATTTTAAATGTATTAATTCTGCCTAACTAAGAGCACAAAATATCTTTCCATCTTCTCAGATCTTATTCAATTTCTGTTTTCATTGTTGTAGAGGTCTTTTACTTCTCTTGTTACATTAATTCCCAAATATTTTATTCTTTTAGAGGATATTGTGAATGGGACAAATTTCCTAATTTCTACTCCTGCACTAATATTATTGGCATATAGGAAACCTATTGATTTATGGTTGTTGATCTTGTAGCACACTACTTTGCCAAATCTGTTTATTAGCTCTAGCAGTTTTCTGATAAGTTTTTTTTTTAATATTCCAGATATAGGATCATGTCATCAGCAAAAAGAGATAGTTTGATTTCCTCCTTTCCTATTCTTATACCTTTGATGTCCTCCTCTTGCTTTATTGCTCTAGCCAGGGTTATGAGGACTATATTGAATAAAAGTGATGAAGCAGGCAACTTTATCTTGTTACTGAATTCAGTGGAAATGCTTTCAACCTTTCTCCATTTAGTATTATACTAGTTGAAGGTTTGGCATATGTGGCTTTCACAAAGTTAAGATGCATTTCTTTGATCCCTATTTTCTTTAGAATTCTGAGAATAAATGGGTGCTTGATTTTATTGAAGGTCTTTTCTGCATTTATTGAGATGATCAAATTGTTTTTGTTCTTACTTGTGTTTAAACAATGAATCACATTTATTGATTTGCATGTGTTGAACCAGCCATCCATAACTAGAATGAAGCTCACTTGATCATGATGAAATATTTTCTTGATGTGCTTTTGAATGTGGTTTGCATGAACCTTATTAAGGATTTTTGAATCAATATGCATGAGAGATATTGTTCTGTTATTTTCATTTTTTGTGTGCATGTGTTGGGTTTTGGTATCAGAGATATGGCTGCTTTGTAAAAACTGTTTGGGGACGTTCCCTCCTTTTCAATTTCTTGGAATATCTTAGTAAGGAGAGTGTTAGCGCTTCTTCAAAGGTGTGTTAAACTCTGCAGAGACTCCATCAGGTCCTGGGTTTTTTTCCTTTGGAAGAGTTTTAATTATTGTATAGATTTCAGTCCCTTTTATTGGGCTGTTTAGGATTTCAAAGTCATCCTGTGACAATTTGGGAAAATTCTATGTGTCTAGAAATTTGTCCATGTCATCCAGATTATCTGAGTTAGAGGAGTATAATTTTTCAAAATATACTCTGATAATCTGTTGGATTTCAATGGGGTTAAGTCATAATCACCCCTTTTCATTGGTGATTTTGTTGATTTGCTTTGATTCTCTACTTCTTTTAGTTAGATTAGCTAAGGTGTCTGTCAATTTTATTTATTTTTTAGAAGAACCAGTTTTTTTGTGTCAATTCTTTTTATTATTTTTTGTTGTAGTTGTTATTTTCAATTTTATTGATTTCACCTTTGATCTTAATCATTTCCTTTCTTCTGCTGACTTTGGGATTAGACTGTTCATCCCTTTGTAGAGATTTGAGTTGGAGCATAAGCTTATTTGTTAAGGAACTCTCCTGATTCTTAATTTGAACACTCAATGCAATAAATTTTCCCCTTAAGAATGCTTTCTTATTGTCCCAGAGGTTTCATTATGGTGTGTCTTCATTCTCATTCTCTTCCAAGAATTCCTTAATTATTGTTCTCATGTCTTCTTGGATACAGTCTTCATTTAATATGGTTTTATTCGGTCTCCAGATACATGTATGTTTTGTGCCATGGATTTTGTTAATAATTATTAGGGTCATGGCATCATGGCCTGATAGGATACATGGAATAATATCTACTTTTTCATATTTGCTGAGATTTCCTGTGTGAACTAGAATGTGATCTATTTTGGAGAACAATCCATGTGCTGATGAGAAGAAGGTATATTTTGCCAATTTGGAGTGGAATATTCTGTAGATGTCTGTTAAGTCTGTTTAATTTATGGTGTTGTTTAGACTGGAGATCTCTTTATTCTTTCTCTGCTTTGATGATCTGTCTATTGGTGATAGAGTAGTATCAAAGTCTCCTAGCATTATTATTTTTTCATTTCATTTCATTTTATTTTATTTTATTTTTATTAAGAGTATATAGGGATACAATTGAGAGGGAAACAATATCAAACCATCAAAACCAACATATATATACTTTGTTATCCAGGGGTAATGCCAAAACATGGATGACCACCTTGGGTTTCACCTCTTGCAGTTTCCCCCAGAAGAACTCTTGTGTTAAATGGGTATCTTGTGGAGGAATGACATCTGCTTCTGAGATGATTCCCCCATATCCCCACTCTCCAGTCTCCTAGGAGTTCTTCATATACCCTCCTCCACCCTATCCCCCTCCCTATGCTTCCAAGTATCCTAGGGAGCCAACCCCTTATTACACTGAGAATCATAAAATTTGAACTTATTGTTAGGTTAGCCATCTAACCAACTGCTTCCCCATGTATTCTAGCTTCCATAGATGAGAAAAACCATTTAGCCCTTGAGTCTCTGAGATTGGGATACTTCACTTAGCATAATTCTTTCCATCTCCATCCATTTGATATCAAAAGCCATAATATCATTTTCTCTAATTACCAAGTAGTATTCCATTGTATATGTGTACCAACGTTTTTGCATCCACTCATTGAGTGAGGGGCATCTGGGTTGGTTCCATAATCTAGTTATAGTAAATTGATCTGCTATAAACATTGAGGAAGCCACATCACTATAATACTATAATATATAATACTGATTTTAACTCTTTTGGGAAAATCCCCAGGAGTGGGATTGCTGGATCATAAGGTGGTCCCATCCCTAATTTTTTGAGGATTCTCCACACTGCTTTCCAAAGTGGCTGAACCAGTTTGCAGTCTCACCAGCAGTGTAACAGTGTTCCTCTTTTTCCACAGCCCCTACAGCATCTGTTATTGTTAGAATTTTTCATTTTTGCCACTCTAACAAGAGTGAGGTGTTATCTCATTGAAGTTTTGATTTGCATTTCCCTTATAGTTAATGATGTAGAGCATTTTCTCATATATTTATGAACTTTCTGGACTTCCACTGGAGAGAAGTTCCTTTTGAGTTCTTTAGCCCATTTATTGATTGGATTATTTGTGAGTTTGGACTTTAGTTTCTTTAGTTCCCTGTATATTCTGGATATTAGCCCTCAGTCTGAGGTGTAGCAGGCAAAGGTTTTCTGCCATTCTGTAGGTTCTCTCTTGATGTTCTTGACTAGATCTTCAGCTGTGCAGAAATATTTTAGTTTAATTGCATCCCATTCATTTATTCTTGAGTTTACAGCTTGAGCCATGGGAGTTTTGTTAAGTAGCTGCCTATTCCTATATGTTGTAGTGATGACCCTACTTCTTTTTCTAGTAAGTTTAAAATTCTTGACTTAATATTCAGGTCTTTGATCCATTTTGATTTAATTTTTGTGCTGGGCAAAAGATCGGGATCCAGCTTCAATTGTCTACAGATGTCTGTCCAGTTTGTCCAACACCATTTGTTGAACAGGCTATCTTTCTTCCACATTATGCTTTTGTCCCCTTTATCAAATATCAAATAGTTAAAGATATCGGGGTTTGTCTCAGAATCTTCTATTCTGTTCCGATGATCATCCGTTCTGTTTTAATACCAATACCATGCTGGTTTTACTACTATGGCTCTGTAGTATAATTTCAGGTCATGGATTGAGATACCCCCTATTTCATCCTTTCTATAGAGTAATGTTTTGCCTAGCCTGTTATAAATGGATCTGACATAGTTAAAGTATCTTCCCTTGATCCCTATCTTTTCCAAAGTTTTGACTGTAAAATGGTGTTGAATTTTATCAAATGCCTTCTCTGCATCAATTGAGATTATTATATGACTTTTTATTATAATTCTGTTTATGTGGTGAATTACATTTATTGATTTGTGTATGTTGAACTAGCCTTGTTTTCCTGGAATGAAGCCCACTTGATCATAATACATTATCTTTTTAATGTGCTTTTGTATCCGATTAGCTAAAATTTTATTAAGGATTTTTACATCAATGTTCATAAGGGAAATTGGTTTGTGATTTTCTTTCCTTGATGTGTTTTTGCTGTGCTTTGGAATCAGTGTAATGTTTGCTTCATAAAAAGTGTTTGGGAGTGATCCAACTCTATCAATTTCCTGGGAGAGCTTGTAGAGGATCGGTGGAAGTTCCTCTGTGAAGGCTTGGTAGAATTTCCGTTTACATCCATCTGTACCTGGGCTTTTCTTTTTTGTGAGAGCTTTGATTGGTGTTTCAATTTCACTTTCTGTAATAGGTTGGTTGAGATTTTCATTGTTCTCCTGTGTTAAAGAGGGGATGTCATGTGTGTCCAAAAACCTGTCCATGTCCTCCAGGTTATCAAATTTGGCAGAGTATAAGTTTTCAAAATAGGTTCTGATAATCTTCTGGATCTTGGATGAGTCTGTGGTGATATCCCCATTTTAGTCTCTGATTTTGTTGATGTGCTTCATTTTGTTCTTCCTTTTGGTGAGGTTGGCAAAGGGTCTGTTGATTTTGTTGACTCAAAGTACCAAGTCTTAGTTTTGTTAATGGTTTGTACAGTTTTTTTTTATTCTCAATTTCATTGATTTCAGCTCTGATTTTGGTAATTTCATGTCTTCTGTTCAATTTAGGGTTGGACTGTTCCTCCTTTTGTAGTCGTTTGAGTTGAAGCATAAGGCTATTAATCTGATCTCTTTCTAGATTTTTGATGTATGGTGGCAGTGTTACAAATTTACCTCTTAAGAAAGCCTTCATACTTCCCAGAGGTTTCCGTATGTTGCTTCCTCATTCTAGTTCAATTCCAGAAACTTCTTAATCTCTGTTCTCATTTCTTCTTTCACCCATCCTTCATTTAAGAGGTAATTATTCAATTTCCAAGTATTTGAATAGTTTCTGTTGTTTCTGTTGTTGTTGATTGCTAAGATCATAGCATTATGATCTGACAGAATGCATGGGATTATATTCACTTTTTATATTTGCTAAGATTATCTCAGTGAGCTAGGATGTGGTCTATTTTAGAGAAGGATCCATGTGCCACTGAGAAGAAGGTAAATTCAGCTGTCTTAGGATGGAATATTCTGTAAATATCTGTTAAGCCTGATTGATTAATAGAGTAGTTCAGATTGGAGATGTCTGTATTGATTTTTTGTTTTGAATATATGTCTAGAGTTGATAATGTTGTGTTGAAGTCCCCCATGTTTATTGTGTTGAGATTGATGAGGGGATTAATGTCCTTAAGTATTTTTACCATATATTTGGGAGGGTTGGAATTGGGGGCATAAATGTTGATTATCGTTATATCTTCTTATCGAACTGTCCCTTTTAGTATGATAAAGTGACCCTCTTTTTCCTTTCTGACTAGTTTTAGTTGGAAATTAATTTTGTCAGGAATTAGAATTTCTACACCAGCTTGCTTTTTTGGGCCACAGGCCTGGTAGATGTTTTGCCATCCTTTAACTTTCAGCCTGTGTCTATTTGTGAGTGTCACATGTGTCTCTTTCAGGCAACATATGTTGGATTTTGTTTTTTGTTCTGGTGTGTCAGTCTGTGTCTTTTAATTGGGGCATTGAGACCATTCACTTTCAAGGATAGAATAGATATGGGAGGCTGATTCACAGACTTTGTATCTATTACAGAGTTTTGAGTCATCTTGAAAGTCAGTTTTTGTATAGTGTGATTATTGACTCACCCTTGTTTTAGGATTTACCATATCATTGGCATTATCTTCTGAATGGAGAACCTCTTTGAGAATGTTCTGTAGAGCAGGATTTGTGTTCATGTATCTTGCTAGCTTGAGTTTATTGTTGAAGTATTTAATTTCCCCTTCTTATTTGAAGCTGAGTTTTGCCGGATATATTATCTTTGGGTTGAAGTTGTTATTTTGTAACACTTGAAAGATATTGTTTCAAGCTCTTCTGACCTTCATTGTTTGCTCTGAAAAATCCATAGTGATCTGAATTGGTTTGCCTCTGAATGTGATTTGGAGCTGTCCTCTAGCAGCTCTTAGAATACTCTCCTTATTTTCTCTGTTATTCAATTTATAAATGATATGTCTTGGTGAGTTTCTCCATTGATTAGGTCTACTTGGTGTTCTATAAGCATCTTGGATGTGGTATTCTGGATCAATAGCAAAATGAGGGAACTTATGATTTTGCTTAAAAGTTCCTGAATTCCCTTGTTTGCTGTTCGGAGTTTTCCCCAGGCCAATGATTCTCAGATTATTATACCTCATCTCATCAAATATTACTTGGAAGTTCAATTATGTAAAATAAGCTGTTTATCTTGTTTTTCTTCTTTGATTTCTACATTGTTTAGGCGATCCTCATTGTTCTATGCTTGTTATTCTAGAGCTGATGTTCTATTTTCAGTAGAGTAAGCTCTGGTGTTGGTGTCTTCCAGTGAAGATTTGAATTGGTTAACCATGTTTTTCAATCCTGATAGCTCTGTTACATCTCTTTTCAGGATTTCTATATCTTTGTGTAGTTGACCTTTCATCTCATGGAACTGTTCCCATATATCCCTGTAGAAGTTGTCCCTCATCTCTTGAAATTGCTGTCTGAACTCTTTCCTTATTTCATCTCTCAACTCTTTGATTGCATTATGAATCATAATGCTGACACAATGCCTTTGGTATTCATCTAGGGCTCCAACCATGGGCTCCTTTGGTGGTGAGCTGTGGGGTTGAGGAAGTGAGATATTTCCCCTTTTCCTCATTTTCTGAGTCAAAGAGTGTGCCTTTACTTCAAGAAAGTTGCTCTTGGTGGAGTAATGGGAGCTTCTTATGGCTTTGCTTTGTTGTGATGGGTTACTTTGAGTGAGATCTCACAGCAAATTATGAGAGCAAGCCAGTGCCCATTTTGAAGCGTGTCTATTTCTTAGATAGCAAGGTCTCTCAGAAAGTGGGGAGAATGTATGACTATGAATTCAAGGAGGTGAATTGGGGAGGTAAAAAAATCACTCTTGCCTTTGATTAAAGAGGAACAAGGGATTGCGGGGAGTAGGTTATTCTATTAGGACTAAGGAAAAACATAGGATTGGGATGCAGGAAAGGTAAATACTTTGGGTGAGGGCGAGAGAAAAATGCTTATATTTAGGGATTATCAGAGTACATGGGAGGAAGAGGTTAGTATGGGGCGTGGTTATCTTCACTCTCCAGAGGCTGAGTCTATCTTGCTATCATGAAACGTTTTCCTGGTTGGAACCCAATATTATAGGGGTAGCAGTAGGGATTAAGAAGACTTAGAGAAAGTAGTAGCCAATCACTAATACGTACACATAAATAAATATTTACATCCACCAACACTAATTTCAGTATTAACTATAAAGCAAGAAAAGGAAAGAGAAAATAATCTGTATAATAAAAATAAATAAATAAAATAAAATAAAAAATAAAAAATAATAAAATAAAAAAATTAAAAGCTAAAAAAGTAAAAGAAAACAAAAATAAAAAATAAAAAAATTCTTAATTAAAACTTGGATCTATAGACAATGAAGCCATCTCTGGGACCTCTGATAGGAGATGGTCACTGTCCTTCTAGGTTTCAATATGAATGTCTCTCAGTCTGTGGCCTCCAGTTGGTCATCTCCTGGCACAAGTATCACCCCCCACAGTGTGTTTGCTTGGCAGATGACTGTTTTAGTTAGGAACACGACCAGTATCTGTGGCTCTGCTCGCATCTGCAGTCCAGGCTGCTGCTGCTTGCAGCCCTGTGCCTGCATCCGGACCAGAATTGTGAGCAGAGAGCGCGAGGGATGTAAGGGAGCTGGCCACTCTTCCTGGCCGAGCAGGTAAAGTCCCCCTATCTCTCCTCTCTCTGACAGTTGCTCCATAGCCCCGCCCCTGCAGCTGATTGGAAATTGAGTCCTGGAACTCCTAATGGCGGCCAGCCACCAGGCACCCCAGGGGGCCGTCTCCCAGCGCAGCTCTTGCCCCCCACAGAGTGGGAGCTTGACAGATGTCTGCTTAATTACGGACAGGATGGGGTCAGCGATGAAATCTATGGTTCTGCTCAGACCCAATGGATCAGCTGCTGCTGCTTGCAGCCCCACTCTGCAGCCAGTCTAGGATTGTGTCCAGTGAGCACGTGGAACCTAAGGGAGCTGGCCACCATTCCTGGCTGAACAGACAAAGTCCCCCTATCTCTCCTCGCTCCTACAGTTGCTCTGCTAACACCAAGCAAACAACCGAAACACAGCACTCCTGGTTGGAAAGACAGAACTTTTTCTGGCAGGAAGTCAGCACTGGCAGCCTTCTGTGTCCCTGGCTGGAGGGGGAAATCCCCCCCCCTTTTTTTTTTTTTTTGTTTTTTTGTTCTCACAAAACTCCCAAGACTCGGCTCCTTATAAAAGCTTCACAAACTAGTACTAGAAGTTCAAATATAGATTCCTCTGGAAGCACCTTGGAAAATGGCAGATGCACTGGCTTTTTCCCAAGCAGACCTGGAGCCTCAGGAAATGCTGTCTCCTTTCAGGTCATCATCTCCTAGTATTATTGTATTGAGGTTCACAAGTGATTTTATACTTGGAGTAATTTTTCCACACAGTAATTTTTCCACACAGTAATTTTTCCATCAATGTGGGCATTGGTGTTTGGAGAGTATATATTCACTATGGTTATTTATTCTTGTTGTATTGTTCCCTTTACTAGGATATAGTGGCCTTTTTTCTCATGATTAATTTATGTTTGAAATCCACTTTGTCACATATAAGAATTGCAATTTCAGCTTGCTTTCTTGGGCCGTATGCCTGGTAGATTTTTGTCCATCCTTTCACCCTTAATCCGTGAGTGTAATTGGCCATAAGGTGGGTTTCCTATAAGCAGCATATTGTTGGATTTTTTGATCCAATCTGGTAGTCTGTGTCTTTTGATTGGTCCATTGAGTGTATTCACATTCAGTGTTAGAAGAATATTTTGTGGTTGAGGTTCATATTCATTTCGGTTTATAGGTAAGTTATGTGCTGTCTTAGTTGTCTATTGTTACCCTGTACCTTTATTGAATTTCTTCTGTGAGTTTTCAGGGATGTTACCTTGTTCTTCTATGTGGATTTTGTCTTTGAGGTTTCTTTGCAATGCTGGTTTTCTTTTCATGAATTCTGGCTTTCTTTTCATGAATGCTGCAAGTTTGTTCTTATCATGAAATGTTCTTATTTCACCCTCAAATTTGAAGCTGAGTTTTGCTGGGTATAGTATTCTTGGCTGCATGTTGTGTTCATTCAGGCATTGAAAGATCTTCTTCCAAGATCTTCTTGCTTCCAGGGTCTGAACTGAAAAGTCAGATGTGATTCTGATTGGTTTGCTTCTGTATGTAATCTGTTCTTTCTCCCTTGCCGCTTTCAATATTCTTTCCTTGATTTCCCTGTTGTACATTTTGTATACCATGTGTCTTGGTGAGCTTCTCATTTGATTAGGCCTATTGAGTGTCCTATAAGCTTCCTGGATGAGCATATCTGACTCTATTCTTATGTGGGCAAAATTTTCTTTAGCAATTTCCTTGAGAATATGCCTTATCCTACTAGTTTGTGTTTCAATTTCTTCCTGTATCCCAATTACTCTTCAGTTGTTTCTTCTCATTTCATCCTGATGTTTTAAAAATTCTGTTCATTTGCTTTGATGTTTTTTCTTTTTTGTCATCCATGTGCTTGAGCTTGATCAGCCTGTCCTCATTATCAGAAGTTCTTTCTTCAAGAGCTGAAGTTTTGTATTCTGTAGAACTTAGTCTATTATTGAATTCATCCATGTCCTTGACTGCAGATTTTAGCTCTGTTACTTCCTTTTTGAGTATGTCTATTTCTTTGATAATAGTTTTTTATCCCTTGAGTTTTCTCACTTATTCCCTTCATTAAATCTTCTTTTAGTTCATTGTTCCTTTTAGTAATCAGATCATTGATAATGTTGTGAAGGTTTTCATCTTGACTCCTATCTGTGGCATCCTTTTTAGGAGAGTTTTACATTTGAGGTGAATCTCTTCTTGTTTTAAACTCCATTTTTGAAGAGTTCTTCTGGATGTTTGAATTGAGATTTCCTGCAGGGAATGTAGGCAGTTCTGCAGGTGGTTTTTCCTTGCAAGTGAAAGGGTCAGAAAAGCCACCAACTCTTTGATGATTACCTTCTTCCAGATGCTGTATCTGCCTGGGACCTTGTGTTTCTCTACATTTTGGTTCCAGGCTCAAGGTTGTAAACCTGTACCTACCAAAATGTGGGTGTAAGATAGGTGGTGCTGCTCCAGGAGGGGAATCACCCCTGGTTGGTCCTTTGCAGGGCCTGCTCTGAATGAATTCTTACCACTTGTGTCCTGAATGCCTTCTAGAAGGACTCAAATAGACCCTAATAGGCACATAAGGCATCAGGCCCTACCAGTCATATCTTTAGTGCCTACTTGTTAAACTGAAATAGATCCCAGTAGGAACATGGGTCATCAGGTAGGTGGTGCTGCTCCGGTTGGGAAACCTCCCCTGGGTGGTCCTGAGCAGGGCTGCACTGGACAAGGGTCCTACTAGTCATTTCCTGTGTGTCTTCTGATTGAACTTGCTTGCCAAGTTTAAAGCACAGGAATGACTTTCTTATAACTCAGTTTCTATTAGAAAATATAATGCTAACTTCTACAAAAACTTGCTAGAAATTGTAAAAGTGCTTTCTCTCATAAAGATATGTGGAAATTAACTTTTATTTGAACACAGCCATTAGTAAATAAAGATAGCCTTTATTTTCCACAGCTCTTATAATTGTAGTGTCCTTTATTTCAGAAGAATTGAATTCAGATTAAGATATGTCCGATCTACTCCATTAAAGTTGTCATAAATAAAATCTTCATTGTTTACCTAATGTTTTCTGATTCAGGTTTTGCTTTGACTGTTGCCAAATGCATTACTGTTGTGGCACCACTACATGGCATAAACTTCATGTCATTTATCATCTGTTCATACATGGTAAGAATTCAGTAAATACTTGTTGAACTGATTGGAATTTAAACACTGTTATTTGACTTTATTTGGGTTTTCATATGCATGCATTAGATTTTGTAAGCAGAGATTTAATTGTGTAAATGTATTTATTATCCATTTATCCAACACATATTTTTGAAGGGGATAAGTACAATCACTGACTAGGATCAATTCATTTTAAAAATTCAAAGAAGCAACTGCTATGTTTAATGACAATTTTTTCTTTTCTTTTTTTACTTTTTTATCAAAATTGCTTAAAACTGAAGTGTTTATATGTAAGTAGACATGTTATAATTCTAATTCTATCTAAAATATAGTAAACTTAAATAAAATTAATATAGTAATTGTTAAGTTACAGTTTTAATTCTATAAAATATAAAATGAAAGGAAATATCCCAAACTTTGAGCATTAACCATATTTCCAACTCTGACATATTAATAGTGAGAATATTGAGCATATTTGCTTTGGATTTATTTCATATATCAACAGGATAATAAAGCCCTAATTTAATTCACATATTTTTAATTTGGTAAAAGTCACAATCATCCATTTTAGATTTGAAGTTTTTTAATGTCATAGTCCACTCTTCCTCTTTAAACTATTTAAAATTTTAAATTCTCTCAACCAAATATATTTTAAGTGGAATACCTCTGAATGGACAAAAGAATTAAGCAGATAATTTGAAGTGAAAGAAGAAGATTGGCATAATATTATAAAATTACCCACAGGGACTAATCAAATTTAGCATTAATTACCAAGTGGTATTAAACAACCACTAATACAGGCACACATTAAAAGAAGAAAAAAATTTAAAAGATGCTTTTTTTATCGTGTGCAGTGAATTCAAAAAGAGAAGTTCTAAGGTTTTATTTCACCATGACTCTTAAAGACTTGTAAAGTCACAGTCTTCATATCTGAGACAGAGGACTGGAAGCAGAGGTGAGACAACCAAACATCCTTTGAGTGTGACTTGAGATTTCTAAGTACTAGCTAAGGCTTTATTCCAAGGATGGTGAAAGGGAATT